>JAUTBS010451888.1:0-15160 GCA_032361285.1 Aequorea victoria | reverse complement strand
CCGGGTTTCATTACCCGAGCCTCTTTTTCTCTCTCCCGGGAGCCTCCGAGGTTGTCCCGAGCTTTGACGTCATTAGGCCGAGGCTCGACCTTTTTATTTTGCTTTGAGCCAAGTTTCATCACCCGAGCCTCTTTTTCTCTCTCCCGGGACCCTCCGAGTTTGTCCCAAGCTTTGATGTTGTTGGGCCGAGGCTCAATTTTTTTCTTTTGTTTTGAGCCAAGTTTTATCATCTGAGTCTCTTTTTCTCCCTCCTTGGATCCTCCGAGGTCATCATAAGCTTTATCGTTGTTGGATCGAGACCCGACCTTTTTCTTTTGCTTTGAGTCGGGTTTCTTCACCCGAGCCTCTTTTTCACTCTCCTAGGACCTTTCGAGGTCGTCCCAAGCTTTGTCATTGTTGGGCCAAGGCCCGAGCTTTTTTTTTTGTATTGAGCCAAGTTTCATCACCCAAGCCTCTTTTTCTCTCTCCCGGGACCCTCCAAGGTCGTCCCAAGCTTTTTTCATCTTTGGGCCGATGCTCGACCTTTTTCATTTGCTTTGAGCTAGGTTCCAACACCCGAGTCTCTTTTTATCTCTCCTGGGACCCTCCGAGGTTGTCCCCAGATTTGACGTCGTTGGGCCGAGGCCTAACCTTTTTCTTTTGTTTTGAGTTGGGTTTCATCACCTGAGCCTCTTTTCCTCTCACCCGGGACCCTCTGAGGTTATCCCGAGCTTTATCATCGTTGGGCCAAGGCCTAACCTTTTTCTGTTGCTTTGAGCTGGGTTTTATCACCCGAGCTTCTTTTTATCTCTCCCGGGACCCTCTGAGATTGTCCCGAGCTTTGACAACGTTGGGTCGAGGCCCGACCTTTTTCTTTTGTTTTGAGCTGGGTTTCATCACCCGAGCCTCTTTTTCTCTCTCACGGGACCCTCTGAGGTTGTCCCAAGCTTTGTCGTTGTTGGGATAAAGTACGACCTTTTTCTTTTGTTTTGACCCGGGTTTCATCATCTGAGCCTCTTTTTCTCTCCCCTGGGACCCTTCGAGGTCGTCCCAAGCTTTGTCATCATTTGGCTAAGGCCCGACCTCTTTCTTTTATTTTGAACCGGGTATCATCACCAGAGCCTCTTTTTCACTCTCCCGGGACCCTGCGACGTCGTCCCAAACTTTGTCGTCGTTGGGCCGAGGCCCGACCTATTTTTTTTGTTTTGAGCCGGGTTTCATCACCCGAGCTTCTTTTTCTCTATCCCGGGACCCTCTAAGGTTATCCCGAGCTTTGTTGTTATTGGGCCGAGGCCTGACGTTTTTCTTTTACTTTTAGTCGGGTATCATCACCCGAGCTTTTTTTTCTCTCTCTCGGGACCCTACGAGGTTGTCCTAAGATTTGTCATTGTTGGGCTGAGGCCCAACTTTTTTCTTTTTGTTTAAGCCGCATTTCATCGCCCAATCCTCTTTTTCTCTCTCCTATGACCCTCTGAGGTCGTCCCGAGCTTTGTCATCTTTGGACCGAGGCCCAACCTTTTTCTTTTTTTTTTAGCCGAGTTTCATCACTCGAGCCTTTTTCTCTCTCTCCCAGGACCCTCCGAGGTCGTCCCAAGTTTTGTTGTCGTTGGGCTGAGGCCCCGATCTTTTCTTTTGTTTTGAGCTGGGTTTCATAACCCCATCTTATTTTTCTCTCTCCGAGGACCCTCCAAGGTTGTCCCGAGCTTTGTTATCGTCGAGCCGAGGCCCGACCTCTTTCTTTTTCTTTGAGACGGGTTTCATTACCCGAGCCTCTTTTTCTCTCTCCCAGGACCCTTCGAGGTTTTCCCAAGCTTTGGCGTCGTTGGGCTGAGGCCCAACCTTTTGCCTTTGTTTAGAGCTGGGTTTTATCACCCGTCCTTATTCTTCTCTCGCCCAGGGCCCTCCGAGGTTGTCCCGAGTTTCTTTCACATTGAGATGATGAAAATCTCAACGCTTCTCCTTTTTCAGTTTAAGTCGGGTTCACACCCGTACCTCTTTTGTGCCATTGAGATGAAAATCTCAATGAATAAGTCAGCTTTCACCCGCACCATATTTGTCCCTCGCCCGGGGTCCTCTAGGGTTGTCCCGAGTTTCTTTGACGTTGAGACGATGAAAATATCAACGTTTCTCTTTTTCAGTTTATGTCGGGTTCACACCCCTGCCATTCAGATGAAAATCTCAATAGATAAGCTGGGTTTTACCCGCACCATATTCTTCCCTCGCCCATGGCCTTCCGAGATTGTCCCGAGTTCCTTTTACGTTGAGGTGATGGAAATCTCAACGTTGTCTTTTTCAGTTTAAGTCGGGTTCACACCCGTACCCCTTTTCTGCCATTAAGATGAAAATCTCAATGGATAAGCTGGGTTTCACCCGCACCATATTCTTCCCTCGCCCGAGACCCTCCGAGATTGTCCCAAGTTCATTTGATATTGAGGTGATTGAAATCTCGACGTTGTGTTTTTTCAGTTTAAGCCGGGTTCACCCTCGCACCCTTTTCTGCCATTGAGATGAAAATCTCAATGGATAAGCTGGGTTTCACCCCCACCATATTCTTCCCTCGCCTGGGGCCCTCAAAGTTTGTCCTAAGTTCCTTTGACATTGAAGCGATCGAAATCTCAATGTTATTTTTTTCCAGTTTAAGCCGGGTTCACACCCGCACCCCTTTTCTACTATTGAGATGAAAATCTCAATGGATAAGTCAGGTTTCACCCGCACCATATTCTTCCTCGCCCGGGTCCCTCCGAGGTTATCTTGAGTTCTTTTGACGTTGAGGCGATCAAAATCTCAATGTTGTCTTTTTTTCAGTTTAAACCGGGTTTCACCCGCAGCATATTCTTCCCTCGCCTGGGGCCCTCCGAGGTTGTCCTGAGTTCCTTTGACGATGAGACGATAGAAATCTCAATGTTGTTTTTTCAATTTAAATTGGGTTCACACCCGTACCCCTTTTTCTGCCGTTGAGAAAATCTCAACGGATAAGTCGGGTTTCACCCACACCCTTTCTCTTTTTGGGATCTTTTGAGGAAATCTCGAGACATTGAGTTGATGGAAATCTCAACGTTTCTCCTAAGTCGGGTATCAGCCGCACCCTTTTCTTGAACGTCGAGGTGATGGAAATCTTGATATTTTTTTTTATTTAACTCGGGTTCATTACCCGTGTCCCTTTTCTCTCTCTGTGATCTTCCAAGAAAATTCCAAGATGTTGAGGCGATGAAAATCTCAACGTTTCCTTTTTCAGTTTAAATCGGGTTTACACCCGCATCCCTTTTGTTGTTGAGGAAATCTCAGCGGATAAGGCGGGTTCATTACCCGCACCCCTTTTCTTCCATTGAGATTTCATCTCAATGGATAAACCGGGTTTACATCCACACGCTTTTCTGCCATTGAGATGAAAGTCTCAACGGCTAAGTCCGGTTTACATCTGCACGCTTTTTTTTGTTGAGGAGATCTCAACGGATAAGCTGAATTTCACCTGCACTCTTTTTTCCTCTCACCCGGGATCTTGTGAAGAAATCCTGAGTTCCTTCTTCGTTGAGTCAAAACTCAACGTTTCTCTCTTTAGTTTAAGTCGGATTTTATCACCCACACCCTTAGTTTCTCTCACTCGGGATTCTTCAAGAAAATCCTGAGTTCTTTTGACAACGAGCTAAGACCTGACGTTTCTTTTTTCTGGTCTAAGCTGGGTTTCATCACCCACACCCTTTTATTCTTCATCTGGGATCTTACACGCTCATTAGCTGGGTCATGGACATTAACACCCACCCTCGTTCCTCATCATTAGAGGTAACAGAACAACATTGGTATTTGATGCCCCTCTACTTTGCTTTAACTCCATTGCTGTAAGTTTATTCCCTATGCGAGGTCATCCCAGACCTCAATAAACATTGTGTAATGCTCTGATGCATTTTACTTTCTTTTCTACCTCTTAGGAGTTATCATTGCTCCATCAAACTTGGATGACAGGAAAGCAGTTGTACATGAAACCTCAAGCGGTGACCATAATGGTCAAAATATCATACTTTCCAGGCCTAGGGCTTGAAAAAAGTCAACAAGGTAGGACTGAACAGATAGATGTTCAGGGTAATAGCCATGCTTTCGAACTGGGATACAAGCTAATAGACAATGACTATGCTGAAAAAGCAACCGAAGCGCAGAAGAAGGCAAGGGCCAAGAGAAGTGGCAAAACATGCATGACCCCGATGCCCGCCTACAGGTCTCTGAACGGGCAGTTCATCAATGAGGGGGAGGCCTTCCAATTCTGTGGATTCCTAGAACCGTGGATAGATGAGGGATCTGGGCAGAAAACACCTGGCCTCAAAATATTCTTCCATCATCAACAGACAGATAGCGAGCCTAAAGAGGACAAGATAGAGGATGAGACAAGGGATGAGGATGAAGCCAAGTGAGCACATGCGTGAGACTGGATTGAGAACATATGGGAACCAATATTGGGGTCTCTCTTTGAAGAAGAAGCAACTCTAACGAGCATGGAAGAAGATGAGGAGGCGATTGCCATGTTGGGCAGTGACGCGCCAGTCGACTGTTCCAACCTGATAGTAGATGGGGATAGCATTGTAATCAACAACTGGGCTTATGAATACAACGTATTGAATGTGATAGATAGAGGGTCAAAGTCCGAGTCGAACTCGTTTGTATCTGTAGGCCCAAAGTCCAGTGGTGAGTCCGTCGGGAACCCATTTGTTGGGGTGCCTCAGTCTTCTATTTTCTCTCAGTTCATGTTAAAGTATGTAACCCTCGTTGTTGACAATAATAATGAAATGAGGAACTATTCTGGTTACCCTGTTGTATTTTCATTTAAATGTATGATTTCTGACTCTAAAAATGATTTTGATGGGGCCGTTCCCTAGAAAATAAAACTTTTAATTCAAAAAGAAAAAGAGATGCGCGCTAAACCTTTAATTGAAGAAAATTTCTCGATAAACCTGGGTACCGAGAAGGATTCCTAAATGGTTCAGATTGGCTCTACTTTATCATCTGAGGGACGTGAACCTTTAATCAACCTATCAACAGAACTTCATGATACTTTCGCATGGTCATACACAGATATGCCCGGAATAGACCCAGAAATCATCCAACATAAAATTCTCCTCTACCCTGATGCCAAACCAGTGAAACAAAAGCTCTGACGTGTGAGACTGGACTGAGCCCTCAAAATCAAGGAGGAAGTTACCACGCAAGTAAATGTTGGCTTTTTTCAGGTGACAGAGTACCCCAAGTGGGATGCTAATATTGTCTATGTACCAAAGAAATATGGTCGTGTGCGAGTTTGTGTTGACTTCTAGGATCTTAACAAAGCAAGTCCCAAAGATGACTTCCCTTTGCCACACATAGATGTCCTCGTAGACAACACTGTTGTTCATGCCTTTCTATCTTTCATGGGTGGATTCTCTGGGTACAACCAGATCCTTATGGCCCTCGAAGACAGAAAAAAGACTACATTCACCACTGTATGGGGGACGTATTATTATCGGGTTATGCCTTTCATTCTAAAAAATGTAGGATCCATGTACCAATGTGCTGCAACGGCATTACTTCCCGACATGCTACACAAAGAAGTTAAAGTATATGTCGATGATATGATCGTTAAATCAAAGGACTGTGAAGGACATATCTCGGCTTTGGGAAAATTCTTTGAAAGGATTCAAAAGTATCGGATGAGGTTGAACCCACAGAAATGCACTTTTGGGGTTACTGTAGGTAAAATATTAGGATTCATCATCACCCAAAGGGGTATAGAGGTGGACCCTTCTAAAATCAAGGTGATTCTGGAAATGCCTCCCCTAATGATGGAGAAAGAGGTTAGAGGATTCCTGGGAAAAATTCAGTTCATTAGTTGCTTTATCTCGAAGCTGACTACAACTTGTAAACCTCTTTTTCGATTGCTCAGAAAGAACACAAGATTTTAGTGGGATCAACACTGCCAGAATTCCTTTGAATCCATCCAAGGATACTTGCAAAAGCCTCCGGTGCTTTCTCCTTTAGAACCAGGCAAGCCACTAATTCTGTACCTATCAGTGAACGAGTTTGCGATGGGTTTCATGCTAGCGCAAGAAGGGGACAACGACAAAGAAAAGGTTGTTTACTACCTTAGCAAGAAAATTACAGAATGTGAAGCCCGATACACGCCCCTGGAGAAAACTTACTGGGCTTTGGTGCGGTCATCAAAAAAGTTATGACACTACATGTTGGCATACCCTGTAGTGTTGATTTATAGAATGGACCCGCTTAAGTACCTATTCAAAAAACCTGTACTCACAAGAAGATTGGCCCGATGGTTGCTATTATTGCCCGAGTTAAAATTGCATTATAAAACCAAAAAGTCGGTAAAAGGAAGAGCCGTTGTAGAATTCTTGGCCGATCATCCAGTTGAGAGAGAAAAAGATTTAGAGTTTTAGTTTCCCGATGAGGATGTGATGAAGGTCAGGAATGAGTTATGGACTTTATATTTTGACGGTACCTCGAGCCAATACGGTTATGGAATAAGAATTTTTCTAGTCACTCCAGATGATTCGCATGTTCTGTTGGCCTATAAATGAAATTTGGAGGTCACCAACAATCAAACCGAATACAAAGCGTGTATCACTGGGATAAAAGCTGCATTGGAATTACGAGCGAATAAATTAGAAGTGGTTGGTGATTCTGCCTTGGTCGTCTCCCAAGCCAGTGGAAAATAGAAAGTTAATGAGGAAAAACTGATACCATACCACCAAGAGCTCGACCGACTTGTTCCAAATTTCGAGGAGGTCATTTTTGTCTATGTACCCAGGCTTTAGAATAAATTTGCTAATGCCCTTGCCACTCTCGCCTCCATGATTGACATACTCCCAAAGGCAAAAATGTGACATTTGGTAATTGAGCAGAGGAGCATGAGAGAATACAAAGTTACAGCCTTAGAGTAAGAAGTTGGGAATGGTTTTCCATGGTTTCACGACATCTCAAACTTCATTGATAAGGGAAAATACCCGGACAATGCCGGTAAAAAAGATAAGAGAGTCATAAGAAGATTAGCAGCTCAATTCGTCATCTGTGGCAGAATGCTGTACGAACGGGCTTATCTAGGAGTGAACAAACTTTGTGTAACAGACGAGGAAGGTCGAGAAATTGTAAAAGAAGTACACGAAGGGGTTTGCGGGCCACACATGAATGGGATGATGCTGGCAAAAAAGATTTTGCGGCAAGGCTATTTTTGGATGAATATGGAAACGAACTGTTTTAAGTTTGTCAAAAGATGCAGCAAATGCCAAATTCACGCAAATCTGGTACATGTTCTGCCATTCGAGTTATACAGTATGACATCCCCATAGCCATTTTTAGTCTTGGAAATTGATATCATTGGCAAAGGCATGCTGAAGGCTTCAAATGGACACGAATTCATCTTAGTAGCTATCAACTATTTCACCAAATGTGTCGAGATTGCTTCCTTCTCAGTTCTCAAAGCATCTCACGTGGTTAAGTTCATCAAGCATAATATCATCTGTCGATATGGTGTTCCTCACGAATTAGTATCAGACAATGGATCACACTTCCAAGGAGAAGTACTGGATTTACTGGAGAAATATAGGATCATAACGCACAAGTCATCCCCATACAGACCGCAGATCAGCAAAACAGTCGAGACAGAAAATAAGAACATCAAGAGAATCCTACAAAGGACGATAGAAGCCAGTAAGGATTGGCCCAAAAAGTTGTCATTTGCCCTTTGGAGATACAGAACGTCAATCCGAGACTCAACGGGAGTCACCCTGTATTCTCTAGTATATGGGATGAAAGTTGTTCTACCTATAGAACTAGAGATTCCCTCTCTCATGGTAATAGTAGAATGCGACTTACCAGAAGCCGGGTTGCCGAGGGATCGTTCCAAAGACTTACTTTTGTTCGATGAAAGGAGACTGAGGGAACTCTTTCACGTTCAAGTCTATCAGAAAAGGGTGGCCCGATAGTTTAACAAAAGGGTTCAGGTTCGAAATCTCAAAGAATGGGACCTAGTGCTCAAAGAAGTTCGAGCCCCTATCTTTGACCCGAGAGGAAAATTTAAACCAAATTGGGTCGGGCCATACATAATCAAAGCCATTATAACGGGAGAAACTGTTATTATTATGGACCTAGACGAAAACATTTTCAACACCCTAACCAATTTGGACTAGCTCAAGAAATATTACCCTTAAAAGAGAGAATCAAAGCCATTATAACGGGAGAAGCCGTTATTATTATGGACCTAGACGGAAAAAAATTTAACACCCCAACCAATTTGGACCAGCTAAAGAAATATTACCCTTAAAAGAGAGATATAAAGATAAGAGAGGCTCACTGGGTTGAAAATTCAAAAGGGCAGTTTTGGCAAAAATAAGGGCATTAAAAAAAGTTTGTGTTAAAACCCGAGTTTAAATCAGACTGAAACTACATTATGGTCTGATTCTTTTTCTTTGGGATACGTAGACAACTTCAGTTTGAAGTTTGGCCCAAACCTGTATATAAAAAAAAATAATAAAAACCTCTCCTGATTGGAAATAAAAACCTCTCCAATGCTTCATCTTTTAAACAATTTCCATCTAATTATGATTCAATGTAAAGATCTCTTTAAAATCCTTTGAATAGTTTTTCATTATATGGCAAAAACGAATATCGAATTAACAAAGTAAAAAGATCAAAGATAAAAAAAAAGGAGAATTTCTCATTACTTGATTTTAATGATTAAAAAAGTTCATACATGAAAAGGGAAAAGCTTTATCCTAAGTCATTTTCTAAAAAAAGGAGAAGAAAGGAAGAAAAAGAAAACAACATAATAATGGAAATAAAGCAGGAACAATAAGATTAAGTCCTATTTTTTCTCACATCGTTGTCTTCTTCCCCTTTGCGTTGTATATCTCGCTTCTGAGCCATGTCGGTTGCCCATCAGAAATGATCCTTAGAGATCCCGCAAGTCAATCACCTCATGGAATGGCCATAACTGCCGATAATGCTCTAGAAGAGTAACATAATGGGAAGAAGTAGTCATATAAACCATCGGCGTCGGAAGGCACATCTGGGGATGACAAAGCTTACGCAAAATATGGGAAGAAAGATAAAAAGTAATCAACCTCAAGCCCACGAGAAGAATGCCAGGATGCTCTATGGTTGAAACCATCACTACAGAAATAGTCCACCAGGGACAACGCCAGCAAATGTCTTCGCCAGTCAGGGTATCAAAGAAAACTTATCACTCCATCGTGATAGTACAATGGTAGCAAATCCGTCTCTACAGAAAGGCTCTCGGAGTATAGACTCCAGCTAGCAGATGCTCCAGAACATTCACATTTTCCATCAACCAAATTTGAGAGAAATATAGAAAAATGAGAGTTAAGCGAAAAAATTGAGAGAAATAGAGAAAAAGGAAAGTTTAGCAGAAAAATCGAGAGAAATACAGAAAATGAAGAGCTGAGAGAAAAAAATTGAGAAAATACAAAAAACGAGAAAATGAGAGTTTTGCAGGATACCTAAAGGAGCAAGGGACTGTCTGCAAAGACAAAAGAGACACCAGAATAATCGACATCCAATCCGATAAGAGTCTCGGCCAAAATCAGTGGCACAAAATCATTTCCTACTTTATCTGAGAAACTACCTATACCAGGGTAGTACTGACATCATCATTTCCCAAGGAAAGAAAGAAATGTGACAGAAGACAGATACACAAGGCGTAGCGATGACAAGACTGAAAAGAAAAATCTGAAAGAGAGCAGGAAGAACGAAAACATTTCACCAGACGGGGTATGTCAAGAACCCTTCCATGCAAAACGATGGAAGCCTCACTACCGCTCAAACCGCATAATTCACTCAAGAGCTTCTTCGAACTAAAAAGAGAGGTAGGGATCAAAATTTCCTCTCGAGGGAAGAGATGCAAGATAGCTTCGAACTCTTCGATGGTGGGGCAAAGTTCTTCATCTCCAAGTCTGAATATATGGGCCACCGAATCCCATAGCTGAGTAGATGCCTTCAAAAAATTTCAATCCATCCTCACGACCCTCAAATGAAAAAGAGCGTTCAAACCAAAATTTATAAAATTAGTTTGCTCGATCTTAGTAAACTCATCAGTCCAAGAGGAAAAAGAATTTTGAGTGGAAGAAGTCATTTCAAGGAATAAGAGTTGATTACAAAGAAAGGCTGGGCACCCCATTTATATAGCAAAATCTGAGAGGGACCAAACCTGGCATGCGCCACCTCATGAAAACCCAATGTAGCTCATGCCATGTCATCATGGCGCGCGCCATGTATTTCAACAAAGCAGCGTACGCCACCTTGATTCTTCAAAGAAGCAGTTGTGTTTATTTTCTCTTCTGCTTCATTTCTGAGTTGTCACCACTGGTGCTTACAGTCTACGGATAGTGACATCGCCGCTTTGGTTTATGTCTCGCTATCTACTATCATTCATATATGCATTCATTTGAATTTTAAAATACAGCAAAATGTATATAAAGAAAAGTGTATATAAGGTTTACAAAATACATAAAAAAATCATAACACCCTCATCTATGTCGACGTCAGGTGCGGCGCGTGGGAGCCAGAATGGAGGAAGCAGAAGTGGTGGCGTTCCTTAAGTCATAGTCGTCATCACTATCAGCCTAACGCGCTCGAACCCCAGCCCGCAGAGCAGGACCTCGGGGAGCAGTGGCAAACGGACCGACGGCAGACGGGCTAGCAGCATGGGAATATGAGGAATCCCAATGGGTGGAGAGGCCACGGCTGCTGGAGAGAGGCTACAAATAAAAAAAAGAAGAAAAAAGAAAACCCAATATCAGAATAAGAATGTAATATATATGAATAAATAAAAAAGGACACTAAATAAGCAAATCACTCACTAGACGAGGAGGAGGGTGAGGAGGTCAGGGACAGGATCGAGGTGCACGTCCGTAATGATCTGAGTTTGTTGCCTCACCAATATCATCAGACCAGTAATAGTAGTGAGGCAGTCATCTATAAATGAATGGGGGACCTGGAACAGAAACAAAGAGAAAAGAAAAGAAAAAGTGTTAGGTAAGTAGACCGACATAATAGAACAATAAGAAAGGAGAAGCATAAAATAAAATAAAGAGATGAATATAGGAAGTACATGCTCATCCCCAACACCTAGGTATAGCTCCTCTACCTCAGGAAGAGGAATGAGAATGGGACATCGATACCCGTGCATATACGTGTCCACCACCCGAGGTAGCAGTGAGAGGAAAGTAGCAGTCATATCTGGAGCAAGGGTGGCATAGACGCCAACACGAGCAGTAGCAGGGGCAAAACGTGCAGCAGCAACAACATCACCACCACTAGTAGCAGGAGCAGCACAACCACCAGCAGCGGGAGGAATCTGATATGATGAAAGTTGTCCACCATGTTGCTGAATAGAGCGAACACCCATCGGGTGCATCAAGACATCATGGGCGAAGGTGGCATACTCCTCCTCGGCTAGATAATCACTAGCGTCGAAGCCGTACATCGCCTCCACCACGTCCTCCAGTGGCATGGTGTATGTCAACCTCATACTCAGTGGAGGTGGCTGATGGACCCAAAAGTTATCCAGGCTCAACGACTGCCAAGCTACTTGCTCACCAAAGAACCACTCCCGACGAAATGGCCCCTCTAGAAAGATCCTCATCTAAGAAGCCTGATGGCTCCTCGTCAGATCAGGGCCGACCCGATCCTCCATACCCTCCCACGCCTGCCAGTTCACTTGGAAAGTGAACCAAACACAGGTTAAATGTAAGAGAAGTCACCGAAAGCAAAGAAATAAAAGGTGCATGAAACTAAAAGATAACATACCTGTGTGGGAGAAAGGCGATCCAAGTACAGGCAGTAGCGGCTCAGATCCTTCGCCTCCTCCCTCGCAAGCTCCAACCCCACCTCATTGCTCACAGGATGACCAGAGGATTGGGATAAGTGGTCACTAGGGAGGGAAATCCCAAGAACTCATAGGCCCACAGCTGTAATAGAAACGGATGATCAACATAATAAGTGTCAGGCTGGGTCAATAAGAAATAAACGCAAATGAAATAAAGGACAAGAGGAGTAGTCGATATGTACCTCCCAAATCCTCCAATAGCCGGTGATGGACAGCTTCTTGGCTCAGGACACGGACCATAGGTTCGTCTATAGCGTTGCCAGTGCTGCTCTACCCCTGTCGTAGGTCGACACCCAGCGCAAGTCGTGGAGGGCTCCCAGGTAGTAGAGATGGATGATGTTTTGCCTATTTTTGAATAGGAAAGCACTGAATAGATAGAGAAGGAATTCCCGAGCAACTTACTCAAAGTGACGGGGCTCGGTCCACTCCAACCCCATGTAGTGCTCTACCACCACGAGTACCAGATTCGCCTGTTGTCTGTCTGGGATGGGATCCTGTCAAAGAAGTGGAGGAGGGCCACAGGACACCTCCATATGCTGGGGTCGAAGGAAATGGGGTTTCCGCCCACCCTGATCCCCGTGATCATGGAGAAGTCAAGGGGAGTCAGGGTCGCCTCAAAAGACAAGAAGTGGAAGGTGTAGGTGGTATCCCACCACCTCTCCACTAGGGCCTTCATGAGCACTCGATCATTATGAGTGCTCATGAGGGGGGGAGTGAATCTACCAAACCCGGAGGCATCAACAAAAAATCTACTCTCCAAGGAAAGGACCATGTACCACTCCAAGATGTGGGAGGAGCCTCCAAAGCCTCGTAGGTACTCACCAGCCTGAAAAAGAAGAAGAAAAAATAGTTAGATAAGATAACAATATAAAAATAAAAAATACATATATAGCAAAACGGACAAGTCATAAACCTAAGAAAGCGTGCAAACATTTACTTAGTGACCAAAAATTAAAAATTCACCGCCTTAGGTAGCGTGAAGCGCAATTTAATTTGGGCAAAAATAAAAAGGTCATAAACCTAAGTGTGAAAACGTTTACTTAGTGACCAGAAAATTAAAAATCCACCACCTTAGGTAGCGTGAAGCTCAACCTAATTTGGAGAAAAATAGAAAATTCATAAATTTAGGAAATCATGAAAACGCTCACCTAGTGACAAAATAAAAAAATCTCCCTAGAAAAGTGTAAAAATATTTATCTAGGGACAAAAGGATAATTTTTCTATCTCGGGAAGTATAGATCACGACCTAAGTTGGGTGAGATGAAGAAAATCTTGCCCACCTCAGAAAGTGGGAGACACGACCTAACTTGGGTGGGACGAAGGAAAGCTTACCTATCTCAGGAAGCATTGACATGTAACCCAAGTTTGGAGAAAAATAAAATTTCATCCTAGGAAGAGTTGAAACACGACCTAAGTTAGGCGGGACGAAGGAAAGCCTACCCATCTCGGGAAGCATTAAGACGCAACCTAAGTTCAAATTAAAATGAAAAATTGTCTTAAAAAATGTGAAAACATTTATCTAGGGACAAAAAAATAAATTTTCCATCTTGAGAAGTGTAGATCACAACCTAAGTTTGGTGAGGCGAAAGAAAGTGTGCCCACCTCGGGAAGTGGGAGACGCGACTAAGTTGGGTGGGACGAAGGAAAGCCTGTCCATCTCAGTAAGCGTTGACACGCAACCCAATTTTGGAGAAAAATAAAATTCTTTCTTAGAAAGAGTTTAAACACGACCTAAGTTGGGCAGAACGACGGAAAGCCTACCCATCTCGAGAAGCGTTAAGACACAATCTGAGTTCAAATTAAAATAAAAAATCTCCCTAGAAAAATGTGAAAATTTTTATCTAGGGACAAAAAGATAATTTTTCCATCTCAAGAAGTGTAGATCACGACCCAAGTTGGGTGAGACAAAGGAAAGCTTTCCCACCATGGAAAGTCAGAGACACGGCCTAAGTTGGGTGGGACGAAGGAAAGTCTATTCATCTCAGGAAGCGTTGACACGCAACCCAAGTTTGGAAAAAATAAAATTTCGTCTTAGGAAGAGTTGAAACATGACCTAAGTTGGGCGGGATGAAGGAAATCCTACCCATCTCGGGAAGCATTAAGACGCAACCTAAGTTCGGTTTAAAATGAAAACCCCCCTAAAAAAGCGTGAAAATATTTATTTAGGGACAAAAACATAATCTTTTCATCTCGAAAAGTGTAGATCACGGCCTAAGTTGGGTGAGATGAAGGAAAACTTGCCCATCTCGGGAAGTGGGAGACGCGACCTAAGTTGGGTGGGACGAAGAAAAGTCTGCCCATCTCAGGAAGAATTAACACGCAACCCAAGTTTAGAGAAAAATAAAATTTTGTCTTAGGAAGAGTTGAAACACGACCTAAGTTGGGCGGGATAAAGGAAAGCCTACCCATCTCGGGAAGCGTTAAGATGCAACCTAAGTTCAGATTAAAATGAAAAATCCCCCTAGAAAAGCGTGAAAATATTTATCTAGGGACAAAAAGATAATTTTTCTGTCACGGAAAGTGTAGATCATAACCTAAGTTGGGTGAGACGAAGGAAAGCTTGCTCACCTTAGGAAGTGGGAGACGCGACCTAAGTTGGGTGGGACGAAGAAAAGCTTGCCCATCTTAGGAAGCATTGATACGTAACCCAAGTTTGGAGAAAAATAAATTTTATCTTAGGAAGAGTTGAAACACGACCTAAGTTGAGCGGGACAAAGGAAAGTCTACCCATCTCGGGAAGCGTTAAGACGTAACCTAAGTTCAGATTAAAATGAAAAATCTTCCTAGAAAAGCATGAAAATGTTTATCTAGGGTCAAAAATATAAATTTTCTGTCTCGGAAAGTGTTTATCACAACTTAAGTTGGGTGAGACGAAGGAAAGCTTGCCCACCTCAGGAAGTGGGAGATGCGACCTAAGTTGGGTAGAACGAAGGAAAGCCTGCCCATCTCAGGAAGCGTTGACACGTAACCAAAGTTTGGAGAAAAATAAAATTCCATTTTAGAAAGAGTTGAAACACAACCGAAGTTGGGTAGGACGAAGAAAATCCTACCCATCTTGAGAAGTGTTAAAACGCAACCTATGTTCGGATTAAAATAAAAAGTTTCCTAGAAAAATGTAAAAATGTTTATCTAGGAAAAAAAAGATAATTTTCCCATCTCGAGATTCGTTAAAAAAAAACATAAGTTCGGATTAAAAAACACTCTCCTAGAAAAACATGAAAACATTTATCTAGGGACAAAAATAAAATTTCTACTTCGAGAAGCGTTAGCACGCAACCAAAGGAAGAAAAATAGAAATATATA
>JAUTBS010451777.1:0-15160 GCA_032361285.1 Aequorea victoria | reverse complement strand
ACTGCCTTATTACGTCCGGACGTTGGTCAAACACGTCCGGACGTGTTGCAATTTCTTCAATGATGCTTCTTTTTGGTTGACAACTCGTCCTTTGCTCCCTTAAGGCTCGATTCTTGCTTTTTATTCCATTTTAGCCCTTTCCTTTATGTACCTAGTGCTGCACGAAAACATACTAAAACACAGATTAAAGCACGGCTCAAGGACGTAACTCAGTAGGTTGGAGGGCTTAAAAGTGTACTTTTAAGCCTAGATCAGCTGTTCCCGTAGCCTTGGAAGTGAATTGCTCGGGCTGTTCCCGTAGCCATGAGAAGTGATATGCTCAAGATGTTCCTGTAGCCATGAGAAGTGATATGCACAGGCCGTTCCTGTAGCAATGAAAGTGTTATGCTCAGGCTGTTCCTATAACAATGGATATTGGAAATTCTCAGGCTGTTCCTGTGGCACTGAATACTTGAATAAATTGAAATGATACTTATATTTTCAAAGATAAGAAAATGAGACGAGATAAGGAATGATATGCTGAGTTACGTATTTACTCTTTCAAAATTAAAGAATGAATTAAATGATTACCCTTTTTGTTATATTGCTATACATATATATGCCATGATATGTTAATGTATAAATCTATGTTACTCTCCCTGTTTTAGAACTGTATGTATTATGCAATGTTCCATTCGCCAGCTTTTGCTGATGTTGCACTTAAACATTTCAGGTGAACATGATGAAGTTTGGTGACGGACCCGACTGCTTCAGGGGATCCAGTACAAAGATCTCTAGGATATGCATGCATTTTATTTATGCTTCCGCATCTGATTGAATTACACTATTCATGTATTGTTGAGACTATATGGGCGGTTTTGACCCACTTGTATTACATGGGATTTTAATTGCTTAAATCTATGGAAAAAATGAATATTAATTAGCATAATGTTAGCTAATTGCATTTGGGCTTACTTGGTTCGTTGGCCTAAGGCCCATGATCCATGGCCAGTCATCCCTCCCAAATTGGGGTGTGACAAGTAAGACATTTCGAACCCCCACATCCAGAAGTGAATCAACTAGGAAGGGAATAACATGAGCAAGCTCAAAGAAATGAAGAAGATCTGGCCAAGGAAGATGACAACGGATTGAAGCAGTTAAAAAAGACTCAGGTTAACATATCCATTTGGGGGGCTATTAATGTTCTCATATAAGCACATACATGCCATGCTAGAATCCCTAAATAAGGTAAACGTTTCTATCAACATAACCCCTGAGGAACTGGTAGGGATATTATCCTCTAAGAAGACAGCCAATGTGGTATCTTACACCGATGAAGATCTACCACCAGAAGTGCCAAGCCATAACAAGCCTTTGCACGTGACTATAGAATGTAGACAAAAATGGGTCCTGGTAGTCATAGTGGATAATGGTTCGACACTAAACTTATGCCCACTGCCAACTACCATGTGCCTGGGACTGACACATCAGGGTTTGACACCATCCACACAAGGATTCCGGGCCTACAACAATACACGAAGAAATGTGGTAGGGACTGTAATGATCACAGTCGGACTGTAATAACCACAGTTGTAGTAGGACCACTGAAGACTGAGATGGAATTCCACGTGCTAGACTTACCCGTCTCATTTAACCTCTTATTAGGGCGATCATAGTTGGTTCAAAAGAACGTAGTGCTGGTAATTTACGGAGATACCACTAAATGGAAGAATAGTGACTCTCTCCCATTATTCGAGGTACAACCAAAGCAGGCAGAATCACAGGTGATGGGAATCGACTTTAAGGGGGATAACATTGTGACTCTAGAGATAAACCCTAGCAAACTCCTACCCATACCCTTGGAAGGCTGTATGAACCCTTGCGTAGCCACCATGATGAACTTGATGGGGTTCTTCCCTGGAATGGGACTAAGAAAGAGGCACCAAGTAGTACCCAAGCCATTGGAAAGATATAAGCCTATAAAGTTAGAGATATACCAACAGAGGCAAGCAACAGTTGAAGTAGTGTGGGCCAAAAAGCAAGGAAGAAAGATAGTAGCGAAACTGGTCAGTGGCCCAAAAAGTATGAATAGGCATTTTATGAGAGAAAAAGAAGACTTTCCCTTTTATGAATTCTCAAAGCTTTGGATTGATCAGATCACCAATCAGGAACATCCAGTGTTCGAGATTTTCTTCAGTCACAGCCTACCAAATGAACTACAAGAAGAGAGGATCGTTAGCATCCAAACCAAGGAGCAAGAACATTGGGCTAGTGTGATGGAAAACATGTCAATGAATTTCTTCTTTGACAAGATCGGACAAGGGGATTTAGATCAATCAATGGCTATCGTAATGATAATCAATAACAAAAACAACCCCCTCAATTACTCTACACCAAACACGAATGCCACAAGAAAACTCAACAATTAAAAAATTGAAAATCCCAATATACCCAGAAAGGTCTTTGATACAAAGCCAAATAAGAGCGAGTTTGAGGATGAGAAGAAAATTGAAGAAGGAAGCAAGCTGGAAGAAGACGAAATTGACGGCAGAGATAAAGTTAAGATCAAATAAGAAGACCATTTCTGTCACTATTGGAAATTCTAGTTCTAAATGTTTTGTCAAGAACAATCCTTTCACTGCTTTCTTGTCTGTAGTTTCAAATTTTTTTGGGTAATAAAATGGACGAGAATTTTGCTTACTCCGAAGTGCCCGAAGTGGAATGCATGGATCCTGAGAATGAACATGATAACGAATTACCTAAAAAAATAAAAGACATGCTAATAAGAGAAGAAAAGGGTCGTTCCTGACCTATTATGGAAGAAACTTTAACAATAAATTTCGGTACATAAGAGAAACCTCAAAAGGTCCAAATTGATTCAATGATGTCAACAGAGGACCGCAAAAAATTAAATGTTTTACTCAAAAAATATAAAGATGTCTTTACATGGTCCTATGACGACATGCCTGGAATTGGATCCAGATATTGTCGAACACCGGATTCCTCTATACCTCGATGTAAAATTTGTAAAACAAAAGTTGAGAAGACTAAGACCTGACTGGCAACTGAAAATCAAAGAGGAAATCACTAAACAATTACCCGGAGGGTTCTTAATGGTAACCGAGTACCCCCATGGGTGGCAAACGTCATACCAGTACCTAAAAAGATGACCGAATTCGAGTCTGTGTCAAATTTAGTGATCTCAATAAAGCCAATCCCAAATATGACTTTTCCTTACCTCACATAGACACCCTAGTAGATAATACAGTTGGTCATGCCCTCCTCTCCTTCATAGATGGATTCTCAGGCTATAATCAGGTACTAATGGCACTAGAAGACAGAGAAAAGACAACCTTCATCACCTAATAGGGAAATTTCTGCTGTAGTGTCATGCCATTCAGCTTGAAAATGTGGTGCAACATAGCAATGAGCGGCTACCGCTCTTTTACATGACAGGATTCATACCGAGGTCAAGGTCTACGCAGATGATATGATTGTGAAATCCAAGCTGAGAGGACATGTCAAAATCTTGTAAAAAATCTTCGAGAGAATCCAGAAGTATAAGATGCGACTCAATCCAAAGAAATGCACATTTGGGGTTACAACAGGTAAACTACTAGGATTCATGATAACTCAACGAGACATCAAAGTAGACCTAGCTAAGATAAAGGTCATCTTAAAGATCGAGTCGCCAAAGATAGAGAAACAAGTTTGGAGCTTCCTAGGAAAGATCCAGTACGTCACAGGTTCATCGCCAAGCTAACTACAACTGCCAAACCAATATTAAGCTACTTAGAAGGAGACAAAGTTTAAATGGGATGACAAGTGCCAAGTCCACCAGTGATAAAGTTTAAATGGGATGACAAGTGACAATGTTTAAGCTATTGGAAATCAAAAAGATACCAGCAAAGTTCACCAGTGCTAGCACCCCCGGTCCACGGAAAACCACTTATTCTATACCTGTCAGTGGCTGAAACCGCAATTGGATGCATGTTGGCACAAGAGGACGATGAAGGCGTAGAAAGGGCAATATACTACCTCAGCAAGAACATGACAGGCTACAAGATAAAGTACACCCCATTAGAGAAAATCAGTTGGGCACCTATCTGGACTGCCAGGAGATTATGATATTATTTGCTAGCATTCTCATTAAAAATAGTCTCATGGGTGGACACGATAAAATACTTGTTTCATAAACCAGCCTTGATATGAAGGATGACCCATTGGCTATTACGTTTGGCTGAATTCGACATTGTCTTTGTAACTAGGAAATCAATAAAGGAAAAACCAGTAACAGAATTTCTGACCGAAAGTCCATGCAAAGGATAAGAAAGCGAAGAATTTATGTTCCTCGATGAGGAGCTGTTGGAGGCCATAGATGAAATATGGAAGATGTACTTTGATAGAGCTTCGAATTAGAATGGGTTTGGTGTAAGAATCATGTTGATAGACCCTGATCGGGCATATATCTCTATGTCCTTCAAACTCAATTTTGGGGTGACTAATAAAGAAGCAGAATATGAAGCGTGCATCATTAGTATGACAGTTGCATTAAAATTTAAGGTTTTGAATCTCAGGGTAATCGGAGACTCAACATTTGTCATAGCCCAGTCAAATAAGGAGTGGAAAGTTAAGGAACAAAGGCTTCTACCGTACCATGAAAAGTTAGACCCACTAATTTCAAAATTTGAGTCCATCTTTTTTGTCTATGTGTCAAGGGATGAAAAAAAATTTGCAAATGCCTTAGCTACTCTGGCCTCCATGATCCAGATACCGTTAGAAGTAACTATGTGACCATTAATGATCCAACAAAAAGATCCACCAATCTATGATATCAACAGTATGAAGGAAGAAGACTTAGAAGATTTACCATGGTATACTGACATTTGGAACTTCATAGAAGAATGTAAATAACCAAAGGATACAATAACCTAAGATAAAAGGGAAATTAGACAACTAGAGTCTTAGTTCGTCATCTCTGGATAAAAATTATACAAGAGAGCATACCAGGAAATCCAACTGCTTTGTGTCGACGAGAAGATAGGGGAAAAAATTGTAGGAGAGGTACATTCGGGAAGCTGTGGATCCCACATGAACAGCCACATACTAGCTAAAAAAATACTATGTCGAGGATACTTTTGGACCACTATGAAAATAGACTGCGTAAACTTCATCCGCCGATGCCATAATTGCCAAGTCCATGCCAATTTAACTCACGTTCCTCCAAGCCAATTATACAGTCTCACAGCCCCATGGCCTTTTTCCATCTGGGGAATTGATGTCATAGGAAAGATCACAATGAAAATGTCTAATGGACATGAGTACATCCTGGTACCAATTGACTATTTCACCCAATGGATCGAAGCTGCATCTTTCGCGGGTTTGAAAGCCTCCCATGTTGCCAAGTTCATCAGGAATAGTATAATCTGCCTCTATGGAGTACCCAATGAACTGGTTTATGATAACGGGTCCCATTTCGAAGAGGAAGTTGACAAACTCTTGGAAAAATACAAGATCACTTACATAGGTCTTTCCCATTCCAACCTCAAACTAACGGAGCCATAGAAGTGGCGAACAATAATGTCAAGAACATCCTGCAAAAGATGATAGAAACTTACAACATATGGCCCGAAAAGCTACCATTTTCCCTCTAGGGGTACAGGACTTCTGTTCGCACATATACGGGAGCCATGCCTTACTCACTCGTCTATGGTATAGAGGCAATGCTACCCATAGAGGTCAAAATACCGTCACTCTTGATCCTCACTGAATGCCAAGTGTTAAAAGTAAACTGGCTGACAGAGAGATACGAGGAGCTAGCATTGGTAGACGAAAGGCAATTACAAGCCAGGTACCACACTCAAGGATACCATAGATGAGTTATCCGAGCATTCAATAAGAATGTGAAGACCTGAGATCTAAACGAAGAATACTTGGTTTTGAAAAAGCTGCACACACACATATTTGACCCGAGAGGGAAATTCAAACCAAACTAGACAGGGATATACGTTATCAAGACCATCATGTTTGGAAGAGCAACGCTCTTTATGGATATTGACGGAAATGAGTTCACGAAGCCAACCAACCTGGATCGACTGAAGAGATTCTACCCTTGAAAGAGCCCGATAGGTCAAAAATCCAGAAGAGCGGCTTATGAAAAAATTAGGCACAAAACAAAAGAAAAAATGAACAAGTAAAAGCTCGCTATGTTGGAAACCCAAAAGGGAGGCTTAGGTAAAAATACATAGGCAGCCCCGACTCAAAGAGGCTTGGCCACTCTCTAATCAGTCGACAACAGCAAAATGCAAACGCCCTCAATACTAAGGGTATTGATTGGAAACGTTGAATTCTCACCTTGACACTATAAGCATTTTATATGAAAAGGTTGTACATCCCTACCAATGCTAGGGGCACTTTGGTCATATTTACATAACAGAATAGCGTGTGAGTCTAAAAGTGGAAAACATCCCAGGACTTTTTTAGACTTGTCAACATAGAAAAATGCATCATATCTGTATATCTGATGAGAAAATCGTGTAATCAAAGAGGACAAAAAGGAGTGACTTTCCTCTATTCTTTAATTTATTATTAAAGTATCTAATATAATAATAAAGCACGAATTCCTCTACCAAAAAAAGAAGAGAAAACAAGCATTCCATAAAGGGCATAGAGAAGTAAAGAAATATTCAAGTTCGCTTTCGTTTCTTGCTCTCTTCTTCTGTCCCCGTCTATCAGCGTTGAATATCATTCAGAAGCCACTACTCATATTCTGGAGATAATACGATCGGTGAATAAGCTACAAAGCCCACACGGTTCCTTCTCATCCAAAACTTACGATAAAGTGACGCCAGATGCAAGTAGAGAAGTACACAGTAGACTTATAGAGGCCAACCAAGCAAACAGATTGCTCCCCTAAAAGAAAAGAACACATATAAGGAACATTCAACCAAGGAACCCTCCAACGGATCTTAGCGCAAGTACAGGTATTCAACTAATCCTATCAATCAACCATTGAGGAACACCGACACCTAAATGATCTCTATAGATAGCAAGATGGTTTTTATCTGTGTCATTTTAGAACACTCAACAACTTGACATGATCCATCATCTACTTCTGCAAAAGACACATCACCTTATTAAGAATTCTACAAAACAAACAAAAAAATGTTTTACAAAATAAAAACATTCGTACCTGTAAAAGGATTGGACTCCCTCGAAAGGTAATGACTAAACCAGACTAAACCTCGTCCAAACCCATCAATGTCTCAGCCAAAACCATTGGCATAGGATTCCTCGATAAGGCCATCTGCGCCGCCACATCCACAATTCGAAGGTCAGGCTTTGCGTTAGAAGAGACAAATAGAAACTTTGACAGCAAACACATAAACAATGCATGCCTCTGACACTTCTAAAAGAAAAGATCTCCTAGGTCTTCTGATGGACTAAAATGATCAAGAAGCTTCTGGACGAATAAGACATTGCCAAGATAAAAACTCTTAGATTCCTGAGCCTTGAAGCCACAAAGATCAGTCACAGCTTCTGCATAATTGAGCCTTGAAGCCACAAAGATAGGAAAATTATGAAGATGCATACCAAGGATTGTTTGGAATTCCTCAATCGTCGATTATAACTCTTCACAACCGAAACAAAAAACCCGAACAATCGAATCCCACAACTTCACTACCGCCGAAAGAAAATCATTTTGAAGTTGAGAGGCCCGTAACATGAACAAAGCATTCAAACAAAAAAGCTAAAGATTCACTCTCTTGATCCCAACAAGATTACCCATTCATTGAGCCAAGTCGTGAGAAAAATTCACGTCAATGGCTTCATAAAATCAGAGACAACAAAAAGAAAAACAAAGAATAGAGAGGCTTTGAAAGTAAAAGAAATTTGTACCCCTATACATAGACAAGAATTTTAGAGTCGTGCTAGAAAAAGAGTTCAATTCGGATTGAAGTTGCTAAAATTCAGTGGGCCAGCACCATAAAGGTCGGACCAGCATAAAACCCCGCTAGAAGTCCCGCTGTGAGCCGGACCAACCTCTTTAGAGTGTCAGACCGGCCTCTCTTGAAAAAAAATGAAAAAATGCAAATTTGTTTGGGAGAAATTCGATTGAACTCAAACTCCTCAAATTCAATCCAACTCAAAAAAACTAAACACTCAAACCTAAACACAATTCAACTCAATTATGTCAATCCTAAATACAATCCAAACTCAAACACCATAAGTCCAAATTTACCTCAAATCCAAGCCCATTCATCAAAATCAAATTCCAACACAAACATTCATCTCACATTTAACGTTGTCTATCCAATTAAACGCAAACACAAAACTCAAGCACCTTCATCAAATTTAAAATTTGAACAATCCCCATTCGTCCCATGTTCTGCATCTAAACACAAACAACACAACAAAAATAGCATACATCTATAAACAAAATCTCAGTTGATCATCATTACAAACCCAAATCGACTAGAAAATGTGTAAAAGGAAAGCCAATCAC
This sequence comes from Aequorea victoria, assembly GCA_032361285.1. NCBI lineage: Eukaryota > Metazoa > Cnidaria > Hydrozoa > Leptothecata > Aequoreidae > Aequorea > Aequorea victoria. The sequence goes on along the minus strand of JAUTBS010451777.1, from coordinate 6,675 downwards.
TTTTGGGTCCTCATAGGTCTTGCCTGATGACTTGAAGAGTTCACATTGGGTTGCACCTCAGGAATGAAATCATCATCCGAGTCATTTGAGGTGGTTGGTTCCAAGCTCAGCTCACGCATAGGATGGGGAATGTCAAAAGAATGCTAACTACTAGAAACTTGTCACCAGACCATGGGAGTGATAAGCCTCACACTAGTGGAATGTCTCATAGGTACCTAATCAAAATAGTAACAAGTCAAGATCAGAACCAAGGCAGGAATGAGCAAGAAAGATAGGAAGAATCTATAAACGCTCAATGCATCTGTGGAGCTCTAGCAAGAGGTATTTCGAGCAAATTCATGCTTTGAAAGGAACTGGGCAGTGAATGGAAGGAATGAAGAACTTAACCCATAAAGGACCTGGGCACCTATAAAGAAATTGGAATCAAAGGAGGAATAATAGAGTAATAAGAAGAACTTCGACAAAAAATACCTCAATCATAGATTCGGGCATCCCAAAATTGGTCTCATGAATCGGAGGATAATGCCTCTCAACCATGGGCCTTCGGGCTTTCATCCAAGAATCTTTTTTGGTCCACTCAAAGGCCTCCAAGCCTAACTGCATCATTTGGCACCTCCAGATGTGGCCCATGGGCCTGATCGCACCATTCTTAGGCAAAGTTATGTGACCATTCTTCTTGGGACAAGGCTTGAATAGAAGTAGAAATATTGGGGCATCTCGAAATAGTGATCCCAATTGCTGGTTCAATCACAGTAGAACTGTTAGACGTCACATGAATAGTGGTAGAACCACTAGGCTTTTCTCATGGACTTGAATGGAAGTAGAATTGTTGGGGCATCTCAAAACAGTGATTTCGATCACTGGTTTAATGGCAGTAGAACTACTAGATGTCACATGAATGGTAGAACCACTAGTCCATTTCTCCCAAAGTCTTGAATGGAAGTAGAACTATTGGGGCCTCTCAAAACAGTGATCCCGATCATTGGTAGAACTACTAGCCTTTTCCCAAGGACTTGAATGGAAGTAGAACTGCTGGGGTATCTTGAAATTGTGATTTCAGTCACTGGTTCAATGGTAGTAGAACTACTAGATGCCACCTGAATGGTGGTTGAACCACTAGTCTATTTCTTTGAAGGGTTGAATGGTAGTAGAACTGTTTGGGCATCTTCAAACAGTAATTTTGGTCGTTGGTTTAATTGTAGTATAATTGCTTGATGTCACTTGAATGGTGGTAGAACCACTAGCCTTCCTCCCTCTCTTCTTTGAGGCCCCAAGCTATTTTCCTTTCTTTGAGATCCCTATGCCATTTTCTTTTCTCTTGGCCCCGAGCCATTTCCTTTGGTTTTGGCCTAGAGCCATGTTCTTCTCTTTCCACCTATCCGGTGAGTCCAAGAGCTGTGATCATTTGTTTGGCCCCATGGCCCACGCTTACTTTTCGAAGATAGGTACATGTTCTCATCTTTTGTATTGCCTGACTAAACTACACCAATCTGATCCCTTCTAAATGTGGTATATAGGAAACTTGAGTATCATCTCGGGTGCGACTGCATGCAACTATAGGTTTTGTTTACATTTTTTAGCTTAAGACTTATGTCCTCGACTAGATGGGTTTATCTCTTTTTTACTTTGACCTACGCTCTTACACACATATTGTTATCCAAGCTTCGTCAAAGAAGGGCTTCTGTAGACACCCCATTTTGGTCGGATATAAGTCCTAAGCGGTTATGTGATCCTTTCGGTGATGAAAAAATACGCTCGGGATAAGAGTAACCACTATAAACACTTTTTTGAGCCTAGAATTCCATCCAAAACACCTTAAAGCCTCTTTTAAGACTAGCCTTGCCTTTAAAAAATACCCAGAACCCAAGACTAAAATCAAAAAGGTATTTTAAACATGAGACTGCAACAATGTGCATCACGACCGCTAGTTTAAATAAGAATTACTAACGGACAAAGGTATTTTCATGCGGCCGTCATTATTGTACATCAATAGTGATGACCGCAACAATATACATGTAACCATTAGTCTTTTTCTTATGGCTTCTAATCAGCTTTATGATTACATGATCTTCGCAATCTGATCTTGTTTCTTTTCTAGGGGAGCGTCTGCAGATTCCAAATCAACCGCACCACCCCCTTTTGTAAACCCTAGGATGAGGAAAACCCTAGAGGTTCCCTCACTCTATAAATAGGAGGCATCCCCTCCTCATTTGAGAGATCTTGAAAGTCCTCAAGCCCCCGTTGAACCTCTGTCACCAATCTTACTCAAAGTCCCGATACTTGTTCGAAGTGCTGAGGAAGGAAATAATCATAGTCACTATTTTAAGGATTAAAGCATGCTCTGAGGGTATGGTTCTCTCCGTAGCATAGTCATTTTGTTCTTTCCTTCTCTCTCATTAGTTTTTTTGTTCTTGTTTCCATTTCGTGAGAAAGCGGTGGTGGTTGTAGCTCAAATAGCTATGGTCGACCATTCATTCATAAGGAGACATGATCACATGCTTCGTAGTTGCGATCATGGCTTCCGTACATGCTTGGTACATTCCTTTGTTCATAAGTTTAGCCTCTATTTATTTTTTATGGATATTTTCTATCATTTATTTACTTCATTGCAAGTTCCATGGTTTTTTACATTCAAAATCGTCACTGTAATTGAGAAAGAGTTGCGAGCATTACTATGTAACTAAGGGCCATAAATTTAACTAAACACTAGTGGCGTCCGTCACTTTTTAGTTACGGCCATTGGTTTATACTTGCGATCGTGACTCTTTTTCTAGCAGCAGGTGGTCTTTGAGCTAGGAAGTTCCTATTTTCTTCTATTTGGTGTATTACATGTTGATATTCATACCTTCTACACATACATGTTTACTTTCCATCTTCACATAAACTCGTATTAATAACCCGTCGATGTTTAACAAGACCAATTCAATATAAAAATACTTTAAAAATTTGAAATTCATATTTTGAGTAGAGGCCAACCGTTCGGTTACGTTAAAAAGAGGGTGCCTAATACCTTGCTCTTTCGTACCTTAGCTTCCGGACCTTGAATCTCAAAAACATTTCTAGGGTTTCTCGGTTCTTTTTAAAAAGCCAGGTGGGAACTCATTGTTTTTTAGTTCTTAGGCATATCGGGTCTCATTTTCATAAAAAAATATTTATTTTCCTAATAGACCTTGGGAAATGACATGCCTATACATTGCAGACTTTGTAACTCACAGATACATTATCAATGGTATCCCTAGTTTTGGCAGTGATTGCACTGGTAGATACTATAAGTATTCTTTGATGTTCTCGAAGACCTACTGACAGTCCTGATTCTACTGGAAATCGGTACCCCTTTTCAAGGGCCTAAATAGTGGTTCACAAGTCATCGTCAATTTGGCGATAAAACGACTTATGAATTGCACTTTTCCTAAGAAACTTCTCACCTCCTTTTTAGTCCTTGATGGAAAAATCTTGAGTATGGCCTTGATTTTGGAAGGGTCGACTTCTATCTCTATTTGTGTTATTAGGAATCTCAACATCTTTCCTGCTATTACCCCAAAGGCACACTTCTATGGGTTTAACCATAGTATGTACTGTCGTATCCTCTCAAAGAACTTCTTTAGTGTTGTTGTGTGCCCTACTTTGTCCTTGAATTGGGTTATCGTGTTGTCCATATATACTTCTACTTTTTTGTTGATCATGTGATGTAAGAGTGTTGTTGCAGCTCTTTCGTAGGCGGCTCTGGCATTCTTCAGACCGAAACACATGACCTTGTAACAGTAAGTCCCCCACGGCATTGTGAAAGTAGTTTTCTCTCTATCCTCGAGTGCCATTAATATGTGATTGTAACCCGAGAACCCATCCATAAAAGACAAGAGAGTGTGACCCATAGTGTAATCCACGAGTTCATCTATGTGGCGTAAGGGAAAGTCATTCTTCAGACTTGCTTTGTTGAGATCTCTGAAGTCTACACAAACTCTAATTTGATCATCCTTTTTGGGTACTAGTACTATTTTGGCCACCCAGGTGGGGTACTTGGTTAGTGTGAGGAAACCCTGCATTTATCTACTTTATTACTTCTTTCTTGATCTTTAATGCCCAGTCTGAATGGATGCGGTGTAATTTCTATTTTACGGGCTTGGCGTTTGTGTGTAAAGAGATTTTGTGTTGTACAATGTCAAGATCAATCACAGTCATGTGTTTGTAAGACCATGCAAAGATGTCCTTAAACTATTTTAATAAATTAATTATCCTATTATGTTATTCGGGAGACAGCGTAGAGTCAATCTTGACTTCTTTAGGTTCATTTTTAGTGTCTATGTTTCTTAATAATGTCTCTTTCATAAGTGGTAGAACGCGCTTTTCATTGTCACGTTCAATTAGGTCCTGTAAGAAATGGGAGATTTCTCCCCAAAGTTATTTAAGCCAGCATAATTATCTAAAGGCACAACAACCTAAGCTAATTCCTCGTCTTTTTCATTCAAAGAAAACAAATCAAATTCAAAGTATAAAGATTCTTTAGGGATACAAATAGGCCCATTTAAAGAAATTGTATAAAAAATAAGGGAAAATTCAAAAGGTGGAGACTCGGACTGGTTGTTTCACTCAGTTCTAGGGTCCAATACATCATATACCATCGGGAGTTTGAACACCCACTGGATGGGAAGTCCGTCTGCTGCATCCACAACTATCCTGGACTGGTCCGCTGGTAGGTCCTGGTTCATCATCATCGCACCCTCCCCGTCGTCCTCATGGTTGGATCTCCAAGCAACATCCCCAATTCGAATTCATCCACCATTTCTATCTAGGCCATTGTGTCATCTTTCCTTACTTCCTGTTCTGTCTTTCCCTCTTCCTCTTCATCTCCCAGACTATAGTCAAAGAAGACCTTCATTGTCGGGTATCTCTTCCCATTGACTGGATACACCCAGTGTTTTGAGAATCCACATTAAGGGAATTTTTTCCCTTATCTAATGAAATAGCCATTCAAGCTTTTAATTTCCCTTCCGTTCTTCATCTTTTTATAATTTGTTTCCATTCCTTTATTGATCTGACACCACATTACTTCCTTTAGGTCTTTTTCGGTAGGTTTGTATCTCCGATCTAAGGCATGCTGATCATTTGAGGACTTGATTGATTCGGTGATGCCTTGCAGTCTTGGCCCCTAACCCATACCCAGGAAATATTGCATCTTACCCATACACTTGACTACCTTCAGGTCCAGAAACTACCCTTTTTTGGTCATCAAAGTCTGTATGCGGGGTGACTCATCAAACTGGAACTCGTTAATCATCATATCCTCTTGCCCATGTTCAATTTCTAATAGTTGTGTGTTATCAGTTGGCTAAGGATGAATGAAAGACTCCCCGTAGATGGTGACAAATTTATCAACCACCACATACTTGATTTTCTAATAAAGAGTGAAGGGAAACACACCTATCTCGTGCAACCAAGATCTCCCTAGTAGCATGTTAAGGCAAGCGGGTACATCGAGCACTTAGAAGTCAATTTTTGACATAGCTGGGCATATCTCAATTTTAAGTTTGATGAAGCCTAAAACCTCTCTCCTCATGATATCATCAGCTCAGACTCCTTGAGTGGAAGGAGTAAGATCCAGCATAGATATGCCCAACCAACGTATGGTCCTCAAAGGCATATGTTTAGCACTGAGCCATTATCCACTAGGATCACAATCACCCATTTTTGTAGGCACTTCATGGAAACATGCAGCGGTTTGTTGTGCTCCAAGCCCTTAGGTGGTAAGTCGTTATTAGTGAATGCGACTACTGGCCCTTGGACCCTGGCTATTGTTAGCATGGAAACCACCTGATCTGGCGCCACATTAAGCTGTGCCTTTTTCCTTTCTAATGCCTTTAGTATTGTCTACCTATGCTCGAATGAGGACATGAGGGGTCCTCAGATTGAGATATCGGTCTACATCTTTTTTTAGTTTACTACGCTATTCCCAATCACTCTTTCCTTTCTTGTCCCATCGGTTTCATATAGCAGCAACTATGGGTCAACAAATCTACTGACTCACTCCCACCTTCTGACCAGGGATCTATCGAGATGTATTCTACCAAGACGTCATCTTTTGGCCCAATTTCTCTCTAGCAATACCTTATCCCAGACATCATCCTCTATGATGTTGAGGGTAGATATTTTTGGCTCAGCAATGGTGGAGAAGCACATTTCCCCTAACATTAAAGAGAGGGTCATCCCATTAAGGACATATTCAGGTTCTTCTATGGTCTCCTTGCCTTTATCCTATTCCCCATTTTTTGATTCTCTTTCTCCTTCCCCTTAGCTGTCTCCGCCTTGGCAATCTTCTTCTTGGTTTACTTCTTCCTCAACTTTCATATTTTCATTGTCATTTTTTACCTCCTTTCCATTGAGCCATCCATCGTTACTCACTATAATGTTAGGGTCCCACCAGGAGATGGTGATGAGATTGGGGTCCAGTTCTTCCATGTCACACCAATCTTCTAGATCCCTTTCCTACTGTATTTCAAAATTCTCGTTTCCACATGCACCTTATTCTGGGTCAAGCTCAGGTCCAGATGTCGACTTAGAGTCCCAACTCAAGTAAGACGAGGATTTCTTGTTAGGGAGTGGTTGTCAAGCCCCGCCCCGACCTCCGGGCACGGAACCTGAGGATGAGTACTCAACCCATCGCACACGACATCAAACACA
>JAUTBS010451666.1:0-15161 GCA_032361285.1 Aequorea victoria | reverse complement strand
TCATATGGGTCCCTTGTTGGTTGTTGATTAAAAATTAAACATTTTTGTGATTTTCTAAGACTTCAATTCTTGTTTTTTCAATTCAATTCAATCTCAACTAAATCTTGGACTCTAAGACCTCTAATGCTTTGTTTGGATTCAATACTCCATTTTCGTTAGGCCTTAAGGCCTTATTTGGTTTAATAGAAAACAAGTTCCCTACAATTAAGGAACTAGACATGACTTTTCATTTTTTTTTATTTTTAATTTTAATTATGTCATATCACAACTCCTCTCCTCAAATTATTTTTTCACGTGATTATACTATTCTTTGAAAACTTTTAAATCTTGAATGAGGTAGGAAAACAATTCCTTCAAGCTACTATCTTTTCCATGTCTTTTCCTTTTTTTTTCTTTTTCTTTTTCTTTTCTTTTCCCCACTAAAATTGTCACATCATTCCACTCCCTTATGGGACATGAGGTTTCCGGCAATGGCCTTGTTTGGATACCAATTTATTTTGTTATTTTATTAATTTTATAATTTTAGAAATTCATGTGGGCCCCATTTTGATGTTTGATTAAACTTAGGTCTTTTATGGAATTTTCAAAACTACTTGAAGGAGTGGGCTCTAATTTACTTATATAAGCTATAAAATTTAATTTGGGTCTATTGATTTTATTTATGAGTCTATGAACTTGAATTTCGATGTTGAACTCTAGCCTAAAATTTTATGTTTGGATTGTGATCCAAGAAAACTAACATTGTTCTTCAAACTTAACCTTAAAATTTCTTAGGTTCATAACCATGACTATTTAACTTTTTTAGGGTTTAAAGAGCTTACATTCTAGGGTTAGAATCTCTTATCAACAAATTAAGGTAATCTTACACATTTATTCTATGTTTAGTGCTTAATGACTATGTTGTGGAAAATGAGGCGTCACACCAGGCCCCACGGAGAGAGCGTGCTCTCGCTCTCTTGGGGAGCTGTGCTTGTACGAGCATGCTTTCCTAGTTGGTCTTCGCTTGCTTTTTTCCTACATTATCCGAGAGCTTCTAGGCTTTCTTGGTTTAGCCCCGGGTCAGTTGATGCCCAATGCTTGGAGGATTCTCCTCGGGGCTATCATCATGTGGGAGGAGGCCAGCGAGGGCCAACATCATCTCACGGTAGAGGAGTTCCTCTACTATTATCAGCCCAAGGAAAGAATGCCTGGGTTTTATTTTTTTCAATCTCGGTCGGACGACCGTATACTCGTCCAAGGTTGCCCCTCTTCCAACAAATACTAGAAGTAGAGGTACTTTTTTATTTCTGGGAAAGGTTTGGAGTTCCAACCCTGGGAAGAAGCTGTCCCCCATACCCCCATAATTCTACCATACTGGGGTCATCCTCAACCTGGGGACGTAGGAGTCGAACCCTTGGTAGATGGCAGGGTCAAAGCCTGAGCTAAAGCTGCCAGAGAGTTTGAGGTCCGATCTTTCAGCTCGCTGGTCACACCTCAGAAGTTGAGCTCATGGCTCCTCAGTCCCGTTGGCCCGAGTGAGCTCTCTTCTCTTTCTTTGTCCACTCTGTCTTTTATGCTTTATATAATTTTCTATTTGCTTTTAACTGATACTCGTCTTCCTGTCATTTTGGGGCATGAATGTCTAAGAGGCCTGAGAAGACAAACGTAGCGAAGGTGCAAGCATGCCTCGCGAGGGAAGCAGATCCCGCTGCTCTTAAGAGGTTGAGGAAGAATCCTCCCTCGGCTGGTAAGACTCAGCCTGTCCTATCATCGAACGTTAGGTCGCAAGTTTTTCTTTCTCTGGGACCAGCCCCCATGGTGGAAATTAACCTAGTCAACCAACCAGTTGCCCCCAGCCCAACGATCTCCATCGCAGAAGTCAACCCTCCTCCTCCCGAGGCCCCAGCTCAGGCTACCCCTGATCTTCCCCCCTCCTCCCCCAAAAGATCTGTTGATTAATTTCAACATGGCTCATGTGAGGATGTCTGATTTCATCGAAGACCAGAGCCCCCATCTCTCAAAAATTGGTACGGGTCCCTTGGCCAGGGAATTGATCATTGACCTTACTCGGTTATGCCTTCAGTTGGCCTTTCTCTATTCTTCTTTTTCCTCATTTTTGCTTCTTGATACTAATGTTGGCATCATTGGCTCTGTCTTGCAGGCCTGTGCTCGAGCAGTTCACATATCTGGTCGTTGCTTCTAGCACGAGACCTTCGTCACTAATGAGCTGAAGAAGGTCTCGGGTCTATAGTCGATAGTGGCTAGCTTAGAGGAGGAGTTTAAAGGAGCTAAGGCCGAGGAGAAGAAGGCCAAACTTGTAGCCATAAAGAAGGACAAGGTCAGGGAGAAATTCGAGCAGGAAAGGGACACTGCCCTGACCAGGGTCCAGGAGCTCGAGAAAGTGCTGGCGATGGCTCATCTGAAGGCGGTGGAGGTCTCGGCCAAACTAGAGAAGGCAGAGGAGAAACTAGCCAAGGCCACTGAGGAGTTCAGGCTTGAAAACACTGAGTACTATGCCAGTGGGTTCAATGCCATGAAGGCCCGGGCTGCAGCGGCTTTCAAGGAGATTGATTTTTTTGCTTTCCAGTGGGATGATGAGGAGGAGGTTGAAGGATTCTCGATCGAGGAAGGCAAGGACGTAACTCCCCCTCCATCCTAAACCTCTTTGTAATATCGCTCGGTCCCCTTTTTTGTAAAAATAATATTTTATTTTGTATGGGATATTTTTGATGTTTTTTTTATGAATGGATTTCTTCAACTGTTTCTTTTTTACTTTTAATGGGATGAGATCTATTTCCTTGACTGAGTGGGGTTTTATAGACTAATTTTACCAAGTGTGGTATATATTGGTCGGGCATTTTGATAATCCTCTTAGTCTGGCTAACCAACACTCTTGCCGAGTGCTTAATTTCTCGGTCGACCATATTTTGCTCGATTATGATTATAGTTTTACCAATTTTTCGAAGTGTAAGGTGGCTCGGTCGGGCTTTTTTAAAAATCTATGCACGAACGCTCTAGACCCAGATCGGATTTCTATGAATAGTCTTTTGATTATCGTACCTCGAGATGCTCTAAGGGTTCTTCTGAGTTCAACCTTTCTTGGACCGACCAGATCAGGGTGGTTTCACTTAGCGTCTTCGATCCTCGGTCAGGTTTCTGTGATTGACCTGACCATGAATGGACCGATCATTTTTTGAGATGTCCTGATCCGTTGAACTTTGTTTTTGAGCTTTAGTTGGACGCCTTTAAGTCGATCCAACCACGAATGATTAGATCCTGAGATGACCTGATCTGTCAAGTTTTGTCTTTTGGCCTCGGTTTGGACGCATTTAAGTCGATCCAACCACGAAGGGGCCGATCAGGTCCTGAGATGACCTGATCTGTCATACTTTGTTTTTGGGGCCTCGGTTGGACGCCTTTAAGTCGATCCAACCACGAAGGGGCCGATCAGGTCCTGAGATGACCTGATCTATCATACTTTGTCTTTGGGGCCTCGGATGGACGCCATTAAGTCGATCCAACCATGAAGGGGCCGATCAGGTCCTGAAATGACCTGATCTGTCGTACTTTGTCTTTGGGGCCTCGGTTGGACGCCTTTTAAGTCGATCCAACCATAAAGGGGCCGATCAGGTCCTGAGATGACCTGATCTGTCGTACTTAGCATACAAAAAGTTTTATGAAAGCATGAGAGTGTATGGAGAAAAAGGATACTTTATTGCTTTGTCATTTTACATGTTTTCTTTATTGGTAGTATTTTTTGAGGTGCTCTGCGTTCCATGCGTGTGAGAGTACTCTACCGGTCGCATCTTTTAGGCGATATACCCCGACCCTTACTCGATCTTCCAGTAGGTAAGGACCCTCCCAGTTCGGGGCTAATTTTCCTTCTCGGGGATCTTTGGTAGCCAAGGAGACCTTTCGAAGGACCAAGTCTCCTATTTGGAATTTTCTTTTCCTGACATTGCTGTCGTAGTACTTCTTCATTTTTTGTTGGTAGATTGCAGTTCTGAGGGCTGAAGCCTCCCGTACTTCATCTATTTGATCCAAACTTTCTCGGAGGGCCTGGTCATTCTTCTCTTTGCCAAATTTGGCTACTCGGTAGCTTGTCAGGCCAACTTCCACTAGGATGACTGCCTTGCTTCCATAGGTGAGCATGAATGGGGTTTCCCTTGTCGGGGTTCAAACTGTGGTTTGGTAAGCCCAGAGAACGTCTGGGAGTTCCTCAGCCCAGAGGCCTTTTGCTGACTCCAATTTAGTCTTCATCATCTTTAGGATCGTTCGATTGGTGACCTCGACCTGCCCATTGGCTTGTGGATGAGCAGGGGAGGAGTACCTATTCTGGATGTCGAACGAGCCACAGAATTCTCTAAACCTTTTGCAGTCGAATTGCCTGTCGTTGTCAGTGATAATGCTTCTTGGGACGCCGAAGTAGCATATGATCGATTTCCAGACGAAGTCTATCGCTTTTTGCTCGGTGATTTTAGCCAACGACTCAGCTTGCACCCATTTGGTAAAATAGTCGATCGCTACTATTAGGAACTTCACCTGACCCTTTCTGACCAGAAAAGGTCCTACAATGTCAATCCCCTATTGGGCGAACGATCATGGGGTGGATATCACAGTGAGCTCTTCCGACGGCTATCTGGGGATGGTTGCAAACCTTTGGTACTTGTCACACTTTTTAACAAACTCGTCGGCGTCTTTCTGTATGGTTAGCTAGTAATAACCAGCCCTTAAGATTTTTCCTGATAGGATCCGAGCATCCGAGTGGTTACCACATATTCTTTCGTGTATTTCCTTCATGACATACTCAGAATCTTCTTTTGAAATGCACCTTAGGCATGGTACCGAGAAGCCACGCTTATAGAGGACAATATCAATGAACGTGTACTTGCTTGCTCAGTATCTTAGCTTCTTCGCCTCTGCTTGGTCGGTGGGTAGTTGACCATTTCACAGGAAGTTAATTATGCCCTCTACCCAGACTATACAGATTTGTGCCCATTTCACTGGTAGTGGTTCCTCTCTGGTGATGCTCGGCTGGCTCAGGTACTCTACCAATATTCCACCACCCAACCGCCCCTCGGGAGCTGAGGCCAGCCGAGCGAGGTCGTCAACCCGGTGGTTGTGGTCCCTGGGGATCCTTTCAATCATGAATTTATCAAATTTGACTGTCAGTTCTTCAATGATTATCTTGTAAGCCTTCATTCGGTCTTCTCGTGCTTTATACTGTCCTTGTATTTGCCCGACCACTAGCTGTGAGTCACTGAGGATTTTAACTTGCTTTGCCCCCAGGGCTAGTACCAATTTGAGGCCAGCGATGATGGCCTCGTACTCGGCTTCATTGTTGGTTGCTCGAAAGTTGAAACGTATGATGTACTCCAATGCATCTCCTTATAGGAAGATGAGGACGAGGCCTGCGCCGCTAGCTATTTGATTTGTGGAGCCGTCCACGTTGACTGTCCATACTTGCTCACTGTCGAAGGCTGCTTCTGTCTCCTGAGTGGGGGCCGGTTTGTCAGCCACATGTTGCGACTGCTCGAGAGGCTGCTCAACTGTAAATTCAGCGATAAAATCCGCTACAGCTTATCCTTTGATGGCTGGACGTGGCCGGTACTGGATGTTGAACTCACCAAGTTCTATTGACCATCGTGCCAGGCGACCAAAGATTTCTAGCTTTTATAGTACCTGTCGTAGTGGTTGATCTGTTAGGACGACTATTGTATGAGCTTGAAAATAGGGTCACAGTCGTCTGGCCGAGATGACCAAGGCAAATGCTAACTGCTCCACTCGGGGATATTTGGCTTTCACCCCTCGAAACACTCAGCTTGTGTAGTAGACTAGTTTCTGGACCCACGCACCTTCTCGAACAAGGGCCAAACTGATTGCGGTTTCAGAAATTGCTAGGTAGAGTAGGAGCTCGTCACCGGGTACTGCTCGGGAAAGGAGAGGAGGAGACATTAAGTATTCTTTCAGGTCAGCGAACGCACGTTCACATTGATCAGTCCATTTGAAAGCCTTTTTAAGGATGCCAAAGAAAGGAGCACATCTGTCGTTTTCCTTCGAGATGAACTGGTTCGAGGCTGCCAAACGGCCGATGAGCTTTTGTACTTCCTTAGTTGTTCTCGGGGACTGCATCTCTAAGATAGCTTTGATCTTTTTAGGGTTGGCTTCGATCCCTCGCTTGCTAACCATGAAACCTAGGAATTTGCCCCTAGATACTCCGAATGCACACTTGGCCGGGTTCAATTTCATGTTGAAGTTGTGTAGCACTTGGAAAGTTTCTTCTAGATCCGTGAGATGGTCGGCTGCTCTTCTGCTTTTTTTCAGAATATTGTCAACATAGACCTCAACATTCCTACCGATCTGCTTCTTGAAAATGAGATTCACCAACTGCTGGTAAGTTGGCACCGTATTTTTAGGCCAAAGGGCATGACTTGGTAGCAATAAGTCCCTCTATCTATAATAAAGGAAGTCTTCTCCTGGTCGGCCTCGTGCATGAGTATCTGGTTGTATCCTGAGAAGGCGTCCATGAAACTCAGGAGTTTATGGCTGCTGGTCGAGTCGACCAGCTGGTCGATCCTGGGAAGTGGATAACTGTCCTTGGGGCAGGCTTTGTCCAGATTGGTGAAGTTGATGCACATCCTCCACTTGCCATTTGACTTCTTTATGAGCACCATGTTGGCTAACCAGTTGGGATAATGTACTTCCTGAATGAATTTGGCCATTAGCAATCGCTCGACATCGGCTGCTATAGCCTCATTCCTCTCATTCACAAAGATTCATTGTTTCTGCTTGACTGGTTTGTGGAGCCTGTTGACGCATAGGTGATGCGTGATCACTTTGGGGCTGATCCCTGTCATATCTTTGTGTGCCCAGGCGAAGATGGACTGATGTCTTTTCAGGAAGTCGATCATCTTGGTCTCCATGTCAGGGGGAAGGGCCGATCCAATCTGAACTTCCCTGTCTTGTCTGCTGTCATCTAGGCTGACTTTTTGGAGGTCCTACACCGGATCTTCATCTCAAACTTTGGCGGTTTTGAGGGTCAGGATTTCTTTTAGCTTTGGCCCTCGAACGGAGGTGTTGTAACATTCTCAGACTGTTGTCTGGTCGGCTCTGAGTTCTTCCACTCCATGCGCCGTTGGGTATTTCAGCATCAAATGGTAGGTGAAGGTCATGGCCCTCAGCAGATTGAGGGCTGGCCTACCCAGGATGACGTTATAGGTTGAAGGACAATCCACTACCAGAAAGTTCACCATTTGAGTGGCCTGTTTGGGGCTAAAAACTATTATAAGGGGCAATTCGATCGACCCTATTAGCTGTATTCTTTCCCATATGAACCCCGCTAGGGGTGATCTGACCGGTTGCAGCTTCTCTCGGTCAATGTTGAGCTGATCGAAGGAATCGAGAAACAGGATGTCGGCCGAGCTGTCATTGTCTACCAGGATCCTATGCACTTTGTAGTTGGCCAGGACCATAGTAAAGACCAGGGGGTCGTCATGCGGCTGTTGTACTCCTCGGGCGTCGACTTTGGAGAATGTGATAACCTTCTCGATCTTCGCAGTTTTACCCAATCGGTCGATCGTGCAAACATCACCGGAGCTCTCGGTCCTGAGGCGCATGTAGTGGGCTTTCCTGGAAGAGACACTCTCCCCTCCACTGGCAAACCCCCCAGAGATCACCCGAACCTCACTCGCCAAGTTTTTATCTTTGTCCTTAGAAGGTTGTGGTCAATCTTGCTGTCCCCTGGAATTATCCCAGTTTTGTCGGCCGACCAGGAACTTGTTGAGCCTTCCTCTCTGGATTAGTGCCTCCATCTTCTCCTTTAATTCGAAGCAGTCTTTGGTGTTGTGGCCATGATCCTTGTGGAAGCGACAATACTTGTCAGGGTTGCGATGATTCAGTTGGAATCTGAGCTTCTTCGGCCACCGCAACTCGGGATTGTCCTCAATCTACAGGAGGACTTGCTCGATGGAAATATTCAGGGGGGTATACCTCTCGAAGCGGCTGACTAGTAGCCTGGGGCGTTTGAAATCGGTTGCGCTGGACTGCGACCGATCAGGCTCTCAGGGTTGTTTTGAATAATCTGGTTCATCTCGCTTCTTCCTGTCAGTCTTCTCGGTATGTTCTGCCTTTTTTGCTTGCTCGAGAGGATGGTCTTCTCGAGCACTGAGGGTGTTCTCGACGTTCATGTGCTTCTGAGCCTTCATGGTGAGTTCGGCCATGCTTGCTGGTGGTGCTTTCGCCAATGAGAAGAGGAACTTTGTGGGCTGGAGGTCACCCATGAAGGCCGTTAGTGCAACTTTATCATCGATATCATCCACGTTTAGAGTTTCGGTGTTAAACCGAGTGACATACTGTCGTAGGGTCTCAGTTTTTTCATGCTTGACATTGAGGAGATAAGTGGCCGGTCGAAGGTGCCGCTGGCCACCAATGAAGTGTCCCACAAATAATTTACTCAGCTGCGTGAACGACGTTATGGGCCCTCCTTTCATCTTACTGAACCACACATGGGCCGAGCCCTTTAAGGTGGTTGGGAAAGCTCGGCACATGATCTCATCAGGGACTGCGTGCAGGTGCATGTAGGCCTTGTACGTCTCTAAGTGATCTAGGGGGTCTTTCAGCCCGTCGAAAGCCTCCATCTGACGCATTTTGAACTTTAATGGCAAAGGTTCGGCCATGATGGCCGAGGAGAACGACAGGTCCGTTCGGTGGACGAGGTCATCTACAACTGCTACAGTTTTTCCCTTCATAGCAGCCATCACATTGTTTATCTGATCTTTACCTTTCCTGAGTTCGACCTCTATGGTAGTGGAGGCTTCAGTTCTCTCGGGTTGGATGTTCTCGACCCGAGTAAGGGCTCGGTTACGATCCTGAGGGCGAGCCCTACTCTCAGCCACATCTTCATTGTCATTTGGCTGCTCCTCCTGGCCTTGGCCCTGGCGATTGGGCTGCTCGACCACTGGTTGTGTATCCTCAAGGTGTGGAATCGGAGTTGGGAGAGGCGGGATGGGCAAGAGTCGAGCCTGTTCATCAAGCCTTTGGTTAATAACCTGGTTTTGGTGAACCAGACCCTGGATCAACTGCGTTAGGTCTCGCAGTTGTTGCTCGACATTGGGAGGTTGGCCTCCTTGAGGATTGTTTTGGTGGAAATTTCCTTCAGAAGCCATAGATCATGTATTGACCATTCAAAATTCAGTATACCAGGGAATAGAACTAAGAAATAACGTTCCCACAGACGGCGCCAAATATTGGTATCTGAATCTGAATGGTTCGTTGCACGTGATTTGTCTCCGATCAATAATGCTGAGTTTTTCGTCTGTGTTTGAGTTGAAGAACCTGTAAAAAGTTAGAATCTAGGTACCGGTGGGGTACCGACCTAAGACTCTTCGATGGTTAAGTCAGTGGACTGATAGTGGGAGAAAATAGAATGCAGAAGTATGTAGGACTCAAAAATGGCATACCTTTCCTCCTTGATATGCGCGGTTATTTATAGTGTTGCATAGATATGGGATTTTGGAAAGAATCCCTTGTTTATAGTGATTCAGTGGGATCCTGACAGAATCTATGGGATTTGTGTAGATCTGATTCCTGATTTGCTGTTATGACAGCTGTTGGCGTGATACTGGAGAGATTCTCGACACCGATCTCGGAGCTTGCCTTATCTGGTGGTTTGCTCGGTCAGTCTGATCATCCGAGCGTGGTCAGGTCTAGCCGAATGTACCCTCTTGGCTTCTCCCGAGTACTTCCTTGGTTGGTCGGTCTCCTGGGCCTTACCCCGTTGATGAACAACTAAATATGAGTTGCCTGAGCATGGTGTCGGAGCCTTCCACTTCAAGGGCGGCGGTCCTTATGTTGGGTTTTCATGTTTCAACGCTGTCGATCTATGTTCTTTATGATTGATTTGCCCCGTCTGGTTGGGATACCCGGGTGGTTCGCCAAGTGGTCGGCTTCTGAACGTTAAGCTGGTTCGTGGTCTATCAGCATTGGCTGACCGATCAATTCATGCTCATCAATATATATATATCGACTATACAGGTCTCGGTCTCATATAAATGTGGGATTTTTGAATGCATACATAGGTTCGATTTATTTAAAGATTATACTTTTAAATAAAAAATGATCAACTACCAAACTATGTGATAATATATGTATATATCGGTGTATCTAATCTGTGTAATAAAATAGAAACAGAGGGTGAGCTACTGACTCGTAATCACCTAAGGATGATTATGATGATGATATAGCGGATGGCGGCGTCACACGATGGTGGTGGTGGTGCACGGTGGTGATGGCAGTGGTGGTGCTCGGTGGTGCTGGGCAGAGGGAGCCGAGAGAGAGATATCGGGAGAGAGAGAGTTTTTGCAGGGGAAGGAGAGGTAGAAAGAATGAAAGGTGGGTTCCCTGGGAGATGAGGCTCCCTTTAAAAATGAAATTATGACCAACAAATCAGGAATTCTTCCTGGATTCCCTCTCTAGGCCTCATCTTCTAAAACCAACATTCATCTTTTTAGGAAGCATACAGATTTCTTCCTATTTTTCCTTTATCTATTTCCTTTTTTGTTTCTTCTTTATTTAATTGATATTAACAATTAATTTATTCCATCAATTATTTAAAGTTTTCAGAACATTTATTTTAATTAATTACTGTATTAATTGGTTAGTTTATTTTACTTAATTTATTATTTTATTTTAATAATTTGTTTTAAATAAGAAAAAAAATTATACCGAGTTCTTACATTCTTCTCCCCTTAAAAGAATTTTGTTCTCGAAATTAAAGCACTAACCTTGCGGGGAAAAAAATGGATAGCATTCACGAATCTCATCCTCACGCTCCCACGTGGCCTCTTCTACTTTGTGATTGCGCCAAAGGATTTTGACGAGACGAATTTTCTTGTTCCGTAGAACTTTAACTTTGGTGTCAAGAATCTGCACATGTTGCTCTTCATAGGTCAATTCTTCGCGGACTCGAAGTGGCTCGTAATCCACCACATGCGTTGGGCTATAGACATACTTCCTTAATATCGAAACGTGAAAAACATTGTGCACTCCCAAGAGACTGGGCGAAAAAGCCACACAATAAGCCAATTCACCAACTCGATCTAAAATATCAAATGGTCCAATATATCGGGGACTCAATTTCCCTATCTTACCAAAATGAATGACTCACTTCCACGGTAAAACTTTTAGAAATACCATATCGCCAATTTGAAACTCCAAGTCTCTCCTACGTAAATCGGCATAACTATTTTGTCGACTTTGAGCTGCTAAAGATTTATTTCGAATAGTGACAATCTTTTGAGTTGCATCCTCCACTAGATCAGGTCCAAAAAGCTATCTCTCGCCAACTTCGTACCAACACAAAGGGGATTTACACTTCCGCCCATACAAGGATTCATACGGTGCTATCCCCAAACATGAATGAAAACTGTTATTATACGAGAACTCCATCAGTGGTAACTGATCGTCCCAATTACATTTCCACTCCAATACACAAGCCCTCAATATATTCTCCAACGTCTGAATAGTTCTTTCCGACTGTCCATCGGTTTGTGGGTGATAGGATGAACTGAAATCTAACTGAGTACCCATAGCTGACTGTAAGGTACCCCAAAATTTAGAGACGAAACGTGGATCACGATCCAAAATAATAGAAACAGGCGAACCATGAAGTCTAACTATCTCTCTCACATACAACTGTGTCAAACGGTCCAATGTATAAGTCATCTTGATGGCAATGAAGTGTGCTGACTTTGTAAGTCAGTCCACTATTATCCAAACTACGTCATGCCCACTACGTGTATGAGGCAACCCAGATACAAAATATATTGTGATGTTCTCCCACTTCCACTCAGGCAATGGTAATGGTTGAAGCTTTTCCGCTGGTCTTTGATGCTCGATCTTCACTTGCTGACAAGTAAGACATTACACCACAAATTCTGCTATATCTCTCTTCATGCCATTCCACCAGAAGTGTTCCCGAAGATCTCTATACATCTTTATTCCTCCCGGATGAATGTTATACCTAGAACTATGAACTTCGATCAAAATCTCTTTTCTTAGCTCATCGTTGGCAGGTACGCACACCTGACTCCTGAATTTAAGAACTCCATCATCACTGATGCTGAAATCCTTAACCTCGCCTTTGTGTAACTCTTCCATATTTTTCTTACATTGAAGATCATCCTATTGAGCCACACGGATTCTTTTCAACAATGTCGGTTTTACTGTCAATTGACTACACAAAGCAATCCCTCCACGTTGTAGTAATTCCACTCTCATCCTTCTCAAATCTTCTAATAATTGATGTTGGACTGTCAATGATGCCATGCTAACTCTCGATGACTTCCTACTCAAAGCATCGGCTACCACGTTCGCTTTACCCGAATGATAAAGTATCTCGACATCATAGTCCTTCAACAATTCGATCAATCGCCTTTGCCTTAAGTTGAGCTCTTTCTGTGTGAAGATATACTTTAGACCTTTATGGTCGGTGTAAATCTCACAAGATTTCCCATATAAATAATGGCACCATATCTTCAGTGCAAAAATAATAACTGTCAATTCCAGATCATGTGTGGGATAATTCTTCTCATGAACTTTTAAGCATAAGCTATCACCTTACCATGCTGCATCAGAACACATCCTAACCCTTGATGAGATGCATCGCTGTAGATCACAAAATTTCTGCCCACCGTTGGCAGTGAGAGAACTGGAGCAGAAGTCAACCTTTACTTGAGCTCTTGAAAACTATGCTCATATTTATCTGTTCATTCATACTTCACCCCTTTCTGAGTAGGGCTGGTAAGCGGCAGGGCAATACGAGAAAACCCTTTCACAAACTGTCGATAGTAGCCCGCCAGTCCCAAGAAACTACGCATCTCAGTCACTGACGTTGGTTGCGGCCAATCAACAACTACCTCAATCTTGTTGTTGTCCAAGAGACTCCATCCTTACTCATAACGTGTCCAAGAAAAGACACACTGTCCAGCCAGAATTCACACTTACTAAACTTGGCATACAACTTCTTCTCCCTGAGAGTTTGAAAGACTTCACGTAAATATTCATCATGCTCCTCCTTGCTTTTAGAGTATATTAGGATATCATCAATGAACACCACGACAAAGCGATCCAGCTGTGGCTTGAAAAACCGATTCATCAAATCCATGAATGCTCCTGGAGCATTGGTCAAACCAAAAGGCATAACCAAGAACTCATAGTGGTCGTAACGAGTCCTGAAAGCTGTCTTCGAGATGTCTGCCTCCTTGACTTTTAGTTGGTGATAACCAAACCATAAGTCAAATTTGGAGAATACCTAAGCTCCTTGCAACTGATCGAACAAATCATCAATGTGCGGCAGATGGTACCTATTCTTGATAGTAATCTTGTTCAACTCCCTTTAGTCGATGCACAGCTGCATAGAACCATCCTTCTTCTTCACAAACAACATTGGGGCTCCACACGGTGAAACACTAGGTCGAACAAAACCCTTGTCCAACAGCTCTCGCAACTGGACCTGTAACTTCTTTAGCTCTAAATGTATCATCTTGTACGGGTCTTTAGAGATAGGCATAGTACCAGGAAGAAGATCAATTGTGAACTCAATCTCACGATCAGGAGGAATACCAGGCAGGTCTTCGGGGAAGACATCCGGGAACTCCCTCACCATAGAAAGCTCAACCAACTTCACTTCAGATACTTTTGTGCTTATCACAGAAGCCAAAAGATCTTCGCAACTCTTTCTCAACATTCGGTTTGCATAAAGGGCTGCTAACCTTACGTCTCCTTGGAAGAAGAACTTAGGTTGCTTAGGAATATCAAAAACTACTCGCTTGTAATAACAATCAACTGTTGTATGATGCTTGAAGAGTCAATCCATACCCAAGATAACATCAAAGTCACGAATGGCTAAGGAAATAAGATCCACTGGTAACATTTTGTCACCCAACTCTACCACTCCAAGATGACATATCTTATGAAGAAGAACTGTGTCCCCAACAGGAGTGGACACAAAAAGGTATACGTCCAAAGGTTCTATCGTAAGCTAAATGATGTAAGAACTTTGGTGAAGCAAAAGAATGTATAGAGCCAGAGTCTATGTGAGCTCTAACAAGAACAAAAGATATGGTGATAATACATTGCACCACGGATGGTAAAGTTTCAGCCTCCTGGCGAGTGAGAGTATAGACACGTCCTTGAGTAGCTGCTCATTAACCTTATGTCATGTTGAAAGTGGGCTGTCTCTGCTCCCCTTGGCGATTGGGCTACACTTGAGGTGGTCCAGTGATACGTGCAGGTGGCTTCTGAATCTGAATTGATTGCTGCACTTGTGGTCCTCCCGTTCCCTTATTCTTGTAGTAAGTGGACATGTGTCCAGTCTTACCACAATTGTAACATGTCTTCGGTGTTCCATAACAGTAATGTCCACGAGAATGGACCTTCCCACACTGGTTGCATGGATTCCAAGTTTGTTGCTTCGTATCTCCACCATTCTGAGTTCGGGGCTGGGTTTGAGTGTGAGCCTTCTTGGCAAAATTGTCACCTCCATTATGATTTCTGTTTGGCTTCGAATCTCTATTCCTTTTGGGTTGTTGTTCCCTGTGCTTCTGTGCGTCGTCTAAACTCTTCTTTGCCAGAAGAGCTTTGGTCACCAGTTCGGACAAAGTTTTTGCCTCAAATAATGACACTCTGCTGCGAATAGCAGGGCACAGGCCTCTTTCAAACATGACTACCTTGTCCTCTTCATCCACAACGTACTGTGGTGTGAACCTCGACAACTCAGCAAATTTTACCTCGTATTCTGCCACTGTTATCCCTTTCTGCTCTATCATCCGAAATTCCACTTATTTCTGCTTTTTGACTGCCACTAGGTAGTACTTATCGTCGAACAACTCTAGGAACTTCTTCCAGATGAGCTCTTGTTCGCTTTCTTCAAACTAGCGATTCACTATGCGCCACCAATGTTTGGCTTGTCCTTCCAAAACATAAGTTACCAATGACACTTTATGGTCATCAGTGCAACCTAAGCGCTCGAAGATCTTCTCAATCCTCAGTTTCCATGTTTCTGTATCGTCGAGGTTGGTTGACCCCTTAAAGGTCAGAGGATGTGCCTTCATGAACTTCTCGAATACTGAGCCTTTATCCAAGCTCATAGATCTGTCTTCATTGATCGCTCTTGGTTGCGCCTG
>JAUTBS010451556.1:0-15168 GCA_032361285.1 Aequorea victoria | reverse complement strand
TGTCCAAACAAACTTGTAGAAGCTGATGGCACGCGGTTCCGATGAACGAGTAAAGTTTAAGATCAAAAAATGTAAAAACAATTAATAAAAACGGGCTGCTCAGGGAGTGTAAATGTAAAACAACCACAAACAGCCTAGGGAATGACACAAGCACCTCACACGTATCCAAAAAAACTTGTAGAAACCAATAGCACGCGATTTTGATGCCCTAGTGGAGTTTTAGAAGTAAAAATGTGAAAAAATTAACAAAAATAGATCGTTTAGAAGGTAAAAAAATATAAAACAGCCACCAAACGTCCTGGGAAATAACACGACCACCTTACACGTGCCCAAACAAACTTGTAAAAGCCGACGGTGTGAAAAAGTTATCAAAATGGGATGTCTGGAGGGCAAAAATGAAAAATAGCCAACGAACAGCCCGTGGAATGATACGAGCACTTCGCACACGTCGAAAAATACTTGTAAAAGCTGACGGCGCATGGTTCTAATACCCGAGTAGCGTTTTAGAGCAAAAAATGTGAAAACGTTAACGAAAATGGGCCGTTCAGGAGAAAAATATAAAACATCCACCGAACAGTTTGAGAAATGACACGAGCACTTCCCACGTGCCCAATCAAACTTGTAAAAGCTGACGACACACGGTTCCGATACCCGAGTAGATTTTTAGAGCTAAAAACGTGAAAAATTTAATAAAAATGGGTCATTCAGTGGGAGAAAATTTAAAACAGTCACGGAACAGTCTAGGGAATGACACGAGTACCTCACACGGATCCAAAAAACTTGTAGAAGACAATGGAACGCGGTTCTGATGATCAAGTAGTGTTTTAGAACTAAAAACGTGAAGAAATTAAGAAAAATGGGCCATTCGGGGAGCGAAAACATAAAACAACCATCGTACGGCTCGGGAAATTACACAAGCACCTCACATGTAACCAAAGAAATTTGCAGAAGTCGACGACAATCAATTTCGACGCCCGAGAACAGTTTTAGAGCTAAAATTGTAAAAAAAAATTAAAACAGGCCGTTTGGGGGGAAAATATAAAAAAGGCACCGAACTGCCCGGGGAATGACATGAGCACCTCTCACGTGTCCAAGAAAAACTTGTAGAAGCTGATGGCACACGGTTCCGACAATCAAGTAGAGTTTTAGATTTAAAAATATAAAAAGTTAACAAAAATGGGCAGTCCGAGGAGCGAAAGCATAAAACAGCCACCAAATGGCCCAAAAAATGACACAAGCACCTCGCACGTATCCAAACAAACTTGTAAAAGTTGACAGTACACGATTTTGACTCCCGAATAGAGTTTTAGAGCTAAAAATGCTAAAATATTAATGAAAATTGGTTGTTTGGGGGGCAAAAATGTAAATCAACCACCAAACGGCCTAGGAAATGACACAAGCACCTCGCACGTGTCCAAACAAACTTATAGAAACTGACAACACGCAGTTACGACAGCCAAGGAGAGTTTTAAAGCTAAAATGTGAAAAAAGTTACTAAAAACGGGCCATTCGGAGGGCAAAAATGTAAAACTGCCAATGAACAGCCCATTGAATGATAGGAGCACTTCGCACGTGTTCAGAAATACTAGTAAAAGCTGACGGCACGCGATTTCGATACTCTAGTAGATTTTTAGAACTAAAAATATGAAAAAGTTAACAAAAATGGTCGTTTGAAGGGCAAAAATATAAAATAGCCACCGAACAGCATGGGAAATGACACAAGCACTTCGTACGTGCCCAATCAAACTTGTAGAATCTGACGGAACATGGTTCTGATACTCGAGTAGAGTTTTAGAGCTACAAATGTTAAAAAGTTAATGAAAACGGGGCGTTCCGTGGGCGAAAATGTAAAACAGTCATCGAACAGGCTGTGGAATTACATGAACACCTCGCACGTATCCAAACAAACTTGTAGAAACTAACAGCACGTAGTTACGACACCCGAGTAGCGTTTTAAAGTTCAAAATATGAAAAAGTTATTAAAAACTGGTCGTTCGGATGGTAAAAATGTAAAACATCCAACAAACAGCCGGTGGAATGATAGGTGCACTTCGCACGTGTTGAAGAATACTTGTAAAAACTGACGGCATGCGATTTCGATGCCCTTAGTAGAGTTTTAGAAATAAAAACGTGAAAACATTAACAAAAATGGGTCGTTCGGAGCGCAAAAATATAAAAATAGCCACCGAATAGCCTGGAGAATGACACAAGCACTTCGTACGTGCCCAATCAAACTTCAAGAATCCGACATCACATGGTTCCAATACCCGAGTAGAGTTTTAAAGCTAAAAATAAAAAAGAATTAACGAAAACGGGCCGTTCCATGGGTGAAAATGTAAAACAATCATCGAACAGCCTGAGAAATGACACGAGCACCTCGCACGTGTCCAAAGAAACTTGTAGAAGTCGATTGCATGCGATTTCGACGACCGAGTAGAGTTTTAGATCTAAAATCGTGAAAAGGTTAACGAAAATGGGCTATTCAGGGAGCGGAAATGTAAAACAGCCACCGTACGGATCCAAACAAACTTGTAGAAGTCGACGGCACGCGATTCTTGCTCTTTCATTAGTAGACTTGAAAACATACAAAGTCATCTAACAACCTAAAGTGCTTTCATTTTTGTAATCTTTTTTTAACTTCAAGACTACTAAGTTAGACCAGTCAACAATAGCACACCCCATCTTCAATTGAACTTACATTCAATTTTAGTTTGGGGTGCAAATCTTCTTTTTACTTATATTTGATTACGATTTGAAAATATCTAAGTTATATATATGATTTATGAGAATTTGATATGTTTCTTCTATTATTTTTGCAGATTGAATATGCATGGAGTTGAAGGGGATTGTTTTTGACAAGATATATTGGTTTTGAAACTTTTTAGCATTTTATATTATTTTATGGACATTGATATGTATTTGAGATTTATTTTGGTTGGTTGAACTATTTTGATGTACTCTAGTTTTATTCTCTTAGAGATGTTTAGTCTTTTGTTATATTATGGTTAGGTTGTATTACTCATTGTCTTTGTATTAGTAGTATATTGTTAGACGATAAATTTAGATATTATTAATCGAACAAGTTATTTTGTGAATGTACATATTTTATTTTATCGGACGAACAGGTTTTTTTTCGTCGTCAACTATGATTTTTTACGTTAAAAAGTATTGTCGCCAAAATATAAACTTGTTGCAAAATGTTTTTCGTCGCCCAACATTTTGTGAGCGAACATATTTCGTCGTCAAATATAATCTCCTGTGACGAATTATTTTTGTTGCCAAATACAATTTGTAATGAAGATGTTTGGCGAGGAAAACTATTTAGTCGCTAATAATATCTTCTGCGATGAATATTTTTGTCGCCTTAAGTTTTCCATTCAAAATTATGACAATGTTTTAACGACGAATTTTATACATAGACGAGAATTTTATTTCTCAACAGGCAACGAGACGTTATTTTTGTTGCATCGCTAAGTTGGTTTTATGGCGATGAAACATTATTTTTGTCACTAGCAGGCTTCTACGACGAGCCTATGACAACGAAATGAGTGACAGTTTATTTGTCGCTAATGCTTTTAACAACGGAATTATTGATTTTGGAGATGAATCTGCATCGTCGTTAAAGCACCAACTTCTTTTAGTGTTAACTTTTACGACATAAAACTCTTAAAATGGCAAGATGGTGAGAGGAAGGAGTAATAATCAAAATCCTGCTGGAGCAAATGAGTCGGCCAATAACATTAATATACAAAACTTTACACAAGTCTTGCATGACCTAGCTACCTCTTTAAATCCTACACATGTTAGAACACAACGAGACAGGGCATGGTTGTTATCAGAATTTAAGAAACAAAGTGGCCCTGTCGTTAAATGATAATCCGACCCACGTCTAACGGAGAACTAGATAAGAATGGTGAAGAAAATGTTAGATGCCATGAAAGTTCAAAACGATACTAATAAGATTGCACTGGCTGTATACCAACTGGAAGAATAAGCAAAATATTAGTGGTCTATGGTGAAAGACACCAAGAATGTGGCTACTCTCACATGGGACCAATTTGAGAAGTTGTTCTTGGACAAGTACTTTTTGACAACTGTCAAACAAGGAGAATAAGACAATTTCTTGAGTTGAAACAAGGGACAGTGTCTGTGACCCAGTATGTCAACCGGTTTGAAAAATGAATTCACCATGCTGTAACTTTGGTACCAGATGAGGATTCTAAGGATCGGTGAGTAGAATGGGAACTGGAACGCTCCATTTGGGGTAAGATTGCCTTTATGTAATTCCCGACGTACTCGTAATTAGTGCAGGCAGCTTTGGTGGTAGAGACTGATCTGATGGATTCAAGAAAGATCTGAAATCAGAGAAAGGGTGGTCAGAATAGAAGGGGGCCTCAGTGGAATAACCGGGGAACTCCCACTCAAATGCCAATTTTTTTTACCAAAGCAACAACAGACGTGTCAAGGTCAGAGAGACAATTTTCAACTAACGTCGGCAATACAATTCATATGCTTTTAGTGCAACCAATCGGGTCATAAAAAGAATAACTATTCTCAACTGATAGGGATGAGAACTCAAGAAAGGCACTCCAATGACAATGTACAAAGGCCGGTTCTCAATTGATAGGGATGAGAACTCAAGAAAGGCACTCCAATGACAATGTACAAAGGCCGGTTGGACAACAAATAACAGTCAATGGATTTGGGAATTCGGCTCAACAGCGGGCAGGGGCTACAAATTTCAAGAACTCTGGGTAGACGAACCAACAACAAAGAGCTCCAGGCCAAGTTCTTGTCTTACCAGGAGATGAGAAGGAGGGTCCTTCTATAATTGAAGGTATGTTGATCACTTCCCATTCTTGGATAAAAGTTTTGTTTGACTTTAATGCTTCATGTTCTTTCGCTTTGAATGCCAGTATTACGTCCTTGGGACTGTCTCTTGAACCTTTAATAATAACAATAATAATAATAATATGTCGGTAGCATCACCTTTAGGGTACTGTGTGACCATAAAATTTGCATGCAAGACCTGCGAGATAGGATGGTTAGGTCTACATTTAGCTTGCGACCTATGGGTCATTAAGATGTCCGACTAGGACATCATCTAATGATGAATTAGTTATTGAACCATCGGGCCACGATTGTTGGTTATCAGAAGAAGATCATAACTAATGCCTCGGACGGATCATGTTTCCAATTAAGGGAGGTATACACAATCTTCTACCTTCAATAGGCCGAAAAAACTCAATGGAGTGATGGATTAGACGAAAGACTGGCAAGTCTAATACTCAACGAAGGGAGCCAACCAAGTTTAGAACTTCCTCGAAATGTGCGCAACTACGCCAATGTTTCTCCTAAGAAGTTACCTGGGTTGCCACTCCACCAAGAGTTGGATTATTCATTGATTACTGATGACTTAATAGGATCAAGACACAGAACCATCATCCATGACCTGTTCGATCAACTAAGAGGTTCGAAGTACTATTACAAGATCAACCTCATATTCGGGTATCACGAATTGTGAGTCAAGGAGATTAATGAAACAGATTTGTTAGAATCAAACATTGATTCAAGAGGCGAGTGAGGTGGTGAAATTGATACAAAGTCAACAGAAAGATTAGACTGGTGACACTTTATGTCAATGATCACGTGTTCGTAAAAATACAGGCCAGCAGGTCGTACTGAAACTTTTAAATCTTGTAGAACTCTAGGAAGATGACTTACCAATTGGCTCTAACTAGGTAGATTTTCCTTTGAGCTTCATGTCTCGATATCGTGAAAGGATATGGCATATCCTCCCCACATCATTAGCTGGGAAGCGATCAAGTATATGACGAAGTTGCAACTTATAATGCAAGGTCGGTAAAGATTGCGGGATCAACAAAGAAAGAACTTGCGTTGCAAAGCTTTACAACTTGTGCGAGTTTGGTGGCATCACCGATGAGTGGAGAAGTTCACCTAAGATCATAAAGATGTTATGCGCATCAGTTTCCGCAACTGTATGAAGCTGAAGATAAGACCTTAAATTTCATGAACGAAATTTTTGTAAGGGTGTAGGTTGTCAAGACCCAAAATTTTTAGACACATTAAATAAGTTAAGTAATTATCAAATAAGAGATTTAACTAAAGAACTCCAAGACAATTCAAGATTGAAATAAAAACTTAACTAATTTGTGAAGCTATACAATAAGACTTGAACCCTCATAATGGAAACTTAAAGTAAGGAATAAAGATCAAAAGTACTTACGGCCAAATAATAAAATTTGGAACCAATGAACCTAAGTTTAGTTCATAAAACTCAACCAAACCAATAAGGACCTTAGTAAAACTCAAGTTTAAGTAAGGATAAACAAAAGAAGCCCAAGCCTTATGGATTTTAAATCTACCAATAAGGCCTAAAGATTAAAACTAGCACAATCCCAATTCTTAAACCAATGAAGGTTATTTTGGCCCAAACCCTAAGATTAAGTTTTAAACCAAATCACTAGCACACAATATAAGTTATTAACAAAATTAAAGTTAAAAATAATAATCAAATAAATAAAGGCCTTAAGCCTGGTTTGGGCTAAATTAATTTAAAAGCTTAATAATATTTGCTTTTTGCATAGAATTAATTATGTGGGCTTAGATATCGACCCAAAATGATAAATATGACCCAAATAAAATAACCAAACCAAATTTAAAATGTTCTAGCCCAATTAAGTGAAGTCTAGCCCAAATAATGTAGTTTGACCCAAATAACTAAACTTGGGCCCAAAGGAATAAAAGCTATTACTTCTTCTTAAAATAAAAATATATAAATAATAGATAGATATATGAGAGAGATGTGGGTAACACTATTGAATAGTCAAAATAAATAAAATAAAATCAATAATCAATAATAAAATAAGATAATATATATATAGACACGTGGCAAGCCCCCTAGGAGAGGAGAGTGATGTGACATTTTGTCTCATATTTTATTTTTACTTTTAAAGAAGAGAAATTCCAAGGAAGCTTCATGAAACATAATGATTACATGTTTTAGGCTTTGTCCCCCTAATAAATCCAAACAAGACCTTAAGACATAAGGAATTAATTTAAATTAAACCAAACATGGTCTAAGATTACTTAGGGATCAAGACTTGGTTCTCATGGAACCAAATTAAGCTACAACCAAATCCTAACTAAATGAGGCGTGTTTTAGTCTTTTAACTCGAAATTCTTTGCCTATAAATAGGACCCCTCTCTCTCAAAAATTTATTTTGTAAATCTCTCTCTCGCTCTCTCTCTACTCTCCCATTTTCAGCCATGGGGAGGATGGAGGAGAAGAAGAATGAAGAATGAAGGAGAAGAATAAAGAAAGAAGAAGAGGAGAGAAATCAAAAGCTAAGTCCATAACTTCATCGATCAAGAAATCACATGAAAGAGATCCATCCAAACCTTTGCCTTCTTCACAGCTATCACATTCTATCTCCCTCTTCTCTAATCTCAAAGAAAAGAAAGCTTAATTGAAAATATGAATCATGAACTTAAGTTAAGGAACCTAGAGTCTTTGTTCTAGCTAACTCTTGTTGTGTGATGACTCTTTGATTAGTGATACTTGGATTGATGAATATTGTATGAGAGATATTCATAAGTGAATAGGTGTTTGAATGATTAGAATTTCATAAGTAAGAATATGAATAAGTCTTGATCTTGAACCAATTCCATACACCCTTGGAGATTCCACCTTTTCTCTCCACTAATACCAAAATTCTATTGAAAGAGGATTATGGATCTGTTTTGGTAGCATGTTAATATGGATGTTTGGAGTATGTATGAGTTTTGGTAGAAAATAAAAAAGTGTTTTAATGACCCAAACACCTCTTAGAAGTTTTAGAGTGAATTGTGCATAAAAATAGCCCTCTTTTCTGAGTTTTAACTAATTTTAGAAAAATCCCCTAGGGATGATCTTTATATGAAAAGAAAGGTCTATGCATCTAGATTCAACCAAGATTTACTTCACTCAATTTCGTCGAACCTATTTTGAGGGATTCAAGTTTTACCAAACAGTGTTGAACTTGGACAGACCCTGTTCATGCTCTGTTTCACCCAACCTGTGTTCACTTTCAGCCTTCGGTTCCTTCCTGAAAAAGTTAGATAACATCTTAATCCACGTCTATGCTAATTTTCAGAAGGTTTCATGAATTTTTGATATTTTTAAGATATGTTTTAAAAACTGTGGCAGATCCTAGAAAATTTTGAAAAGTTAGAGAGCTTGTGTTTAAATGTGAACTTAATGTATAAACCTTGTTTAGTTTATACTCTAGTGCACTTATGCATTGATTAGACTTGAATAACATGAATAGATGGAGAATGCTTTATTTCCATGAAGCATAGCATTGTTCATGCATGGTCTAAGTCGTGGGTTGGAAGTTACTCTTTTGTCTAGTTTGATTGGTATGTCATTGGAATTGAGACTTCGTGGTTTCTTGGTCAAGTTTCCAATTGTCATGATATCTTGGGGAAGCTCCCAATAATGGTGGTGTGGATAAAGTCCCGACTTGGAATCGAGTTTTCATTTTTTCACTTTGCCGAAGGGCATGGGTGAGCCATGTACGAGCTCCTATTCGGCCCCATTTTTTGGAGGTGCCGACGGAAAAAAGGGAAGCTTGGATGAATAATTGAGATTTTGAGTTGTATACTTTAAATTTGACGTTGGCGAAGGCATCAAAACTCTTGAAGTGGGTTGTTCGAAGGCATGACCCACTACGAACTGGGTTACGACCATAGCATGCTGACCCCACGCTCTTGTGCCTTGTATGAATCGACGGTGTATCTAACCCGACTATGAGTCATAATCTTCACAAGGAGGGTTTGTTGATGGCTTCGGTGTTCACTTTTTGAAAGTCGTGGAAAATAACGATTACTTGAGGTGAAAAGGAGATCCTAGTTGGTTTGGTGGTGTTCATCAATTAGAACTAGTCTTATACACATACATTTTCATACAATACAACCATTCTCTTGCACTGATTACATGTTTATTGCTTAATTGTTATGTGTACTACCAATGATAGAAATGTACAGTTTCTCGGGTCTCTTTCTGGACTTCGCAGCTCATTACGTTTTATGCTAGGTATTGAAGAGGAAGGTTGTTGAGGGGGACTTCACTGAAGATTATGTAGAGCCATAGATGACTTAGAATAGTAAAGAGAAGCAAATGTACTTTGTTTTTACCTTTTTGTTGATCTGTAATTATGGATGGGGAAAAAATTATGTATTTTACGGAATGCAAAATGTAATCTTTACCCTTATGTATGATAATATGAATGGTGTTTGGCACTAGTATAACCCTATATATTATATTTATGTCATTTGATGTTCTGGATTTTTGGGACGTCAAAGTGTCAATCCCTCAAGTGGTGTACGCGCATGCCAGCCGCCTGACACTGCTCGAAGCATTGTCGATGCACCTCTCCAAGGTGTAATAATGATGTGTGATGGTCTTCCCATTTTTTAGGCTTCTTTTTGTCTCTATCCAAGGCGTTTGGCTCTCCTGTCCTCCCCATAAATAAGACTGAGCTTCTCTCTCTCCCTCTCTCTCTCTTTTCTTTCTTTGCTTTCTTCTTCTCCGCCATTGTTGATCCATTCAAGCTCTCAAGCTCTCATGTTTAAGATCTCGCCGTTGCCGAAGCTTCTCCGTTCAGTGGTACGATCATCTCACATCTTTTGTCATCGCTCTTCTGAGTATCACCCTTCGTAGTAAGCCTTCGCTCCCCTTTCTCTTAAAACTCTGTTCTCCTCTCTTTTGGTTATAGAACTCATTGCATTTATGAGTTTCTCAATTTCTAGGTTGATTACTCCTTTATTCTGTATCGTTACTTTGTTCTCTCTTTGGTCTTTGTTTTCTGGGCTAGTTGCCCCTAGTTCTATTTCTTGTACCATAGGTTAGGGCCAACCATATGTTGGGCGGCGGAAATAATACCCACAAATACGAACGTTGTTGATCCAAATAAGAACGATAGATACAGCACAATAATCCAACCAATAATATAAATCAAAGAACGTAATCAAGAACAACACAAAGATATACGTGATTCAGCTAACCACCTACATCCACAAACTAAGAGATCTGAATCCACTATATGCAAATAAGGATTACACCACTCTGAATCTAGAGTATATCTCCTCTTTGCCTCTCTCTCTCTCTCTTTGGCCTCTCTCTCAAACTGAGAAGACGACTCTCATGAGTATTCTATATGTGTTAATCCTAAAACAACAATATGGCTCATATTTATAGGGGTTGGAGAAAATAACCTAAAACTTAGATTTTCAATAAAAAATTGTCTAAAACCCTAATTCCGCATGCCTCCACTGCGGCGCCGTCTGGACGGGGCCTCACCACCATCAGAACGGAGAACTCCATAAGCCAAAATCATGCCTCTACTTCATGGCGTCCGGACGGCGGTGACTCCCATTCGGACGGTGGAACTCTGATGTCACTATTTTGTGCCACACTCCAACAATCTCCATCTTGGCACACAACCTGTCATTTCCTGTAGAGATTTGTTGACGTTCCCCCAAAATAGTATCTATTTTCTGGGTAAGAGTGTTTCACATTTTCTGTCTTCTCTGACTCAACTACTAGCCTTTTCATCTTGCCGGGACTGCTTGAAGCTTTCCCGTCTGAAGGAGGATCTTTGTTCTTACCGTTTAACATCTTGACTTCATATTTGGTGATCATCTTCTCTATCGCCAATGAGTGATCAACTACTACAATCGTAGGCTCTTATACCAATTGTTGGGCGACAGAAAAGATGCCCACAAACAAGAACTTTGTTGACCCAAACAAGAACGACAAATATATCACAATGATCCAACCAACAACATAAATCAAGAATCAAATAACGCAAATAAGAACAATCAAGAACAATACAAAGATATACATGGTTCGGCTAACCGCCTACATCCACGGGTTAGGAGATCTAAATCCACTATATGACAATAAGAATTACACTACTCTGAATCTAGAGCATCTATCCTCTCTGGCCTCTCTCACAAACTGAGAAGATGACTCTCATGAGTATTCTCTGTGTTGACCCTAAAAGGACAATAGGGCTCATATTTATATGGGTTGAAGAAAGTAACCTAAAACCTAAGTTTCTAAATATTTTGTCTAAAACCCTAATTCTACATGCCTCTGCTGCGGCATCGTCCGGACGAAGCCTCACCACCGTCCAAACGAAGAACTCCAAAAGCCAAAATCACGCCTCTGCTTCATGGCGTCCAGACGGCGGTGACTCCCATCCAGATGGTAGAACTCTGATGGCACCATTTTGTGCCACACTCCAACACCATTCTGTTATTGAGCACTCTTCCTTCTCACTGACATTAGTTTTGTTGACCATGGCCAAGTTTACATGGATGTGCGAGGGTACCACTAACCTCGTAATGTTTTGTTACACGTATACTATTCCCAATGATGTCCACCTAAGTCTGGCCGAGCTTAACTTGTCAGCCATAGGAGGACTAGAATGTTGTCCCTTCTTCATCGTGTCGATCATAGAGGGGGAGTTCGGTTCCCTATCCATCCTTTCCTCTGAGAGGCAATGCACAAGTACAACCTGAACACTATGCAAATGTCAATCAGTTTCTTCTGCATAGTCATGGGTGTGGTATAACTCAATAGGTTATACGCCCTTAATCTCAACTTTAACAAGATTATGTACTGTTATACCTTAGCCCACAACCATACTCGGACCACCTACTACGTCTGAGTTAGACGCCCTAGGTACATGCTCGTCGAAGAACTCCCAAGCACGGACAAACATGCCTCTAAGTTTCTTTGGGTTGGTGGAAACTTTGAGTGGTCAGCCTACATTTCATAATGGGAGTTTGGCGTTCCCCGCGTCCATAGGCATCTAGGTTGGTCATTTTTTAGTATTTCAATTTCTCACTTTCCCTTCCTGTTTCTTGCTTCTGATACTTTGTTGTTTTTTTTGCAGTCGGGAATTTCAATAGCATCAATCGGGGAGGGGTAAACGAGCATGCTATAGAGGCTGCGCTTGTCCTTAGTAATCGTTTAGCCCAGAGATGCTCGGCTACAACTCGAACTATAGAGAGGTTATACACCCCCGGCGATAAAGACCTCAAGGGCAAATCCGCTGACATTGCAGGATCCACATTCCGATCAAGAATTTGTTTGCGGGGCCCTCTATCAGACTTTGATGCCACAACCTTTGAGTCTCTATTGCCGACTCCCTCTCTCTTTTCATCCTAGCATCAAAGCCCATCCTCGAGCTCATCCGTCGAAGTTGTGGAGATACGGAGGAAGATACACATCATTGATATTATTGAGGTGGCCTTCTCTGCCAAAAGCGAGAGCTCGGCCACTCCTCATTTAGCTCCGCAAGGCAACCAAGCTAGTCTGTCAATTATTCAATCGATCGATCTCCCTGCAACCTAAGGGCCTGCCTCCAAGCCTATTGGGGAGGCAACTCCTTGGATGAAGAGGCTAAGGGCACCGGCCGATGATGTTGACCCCCTGCTTCTGCTGCAGCTGTGTTCCACAGCCCAAGAGCCAGGTCCTGAAGATGCGCTTCCCTCCATCTGGTCGCCAATAATGATGGTCTGCCAGAGGCCAGTCAATGATCAGGCCATGGGTTCGTCTAAGGTGGCCTAAACGATCTCAAAGATTGTATACATTCCCGAGGACATGGCATCTCATTCTGGTGTTGTTGATGCTCAGATGATGAAAGGCACCATTCAGATAGCCACAGTGGTGAGTTTTCCTCCTCTTTACTTTTTTTTGCTCTGCTTTAGCCTTCATGTACTCTTTTCTATTTATGCCTAGTTTTGATACTTATTCATTTTAGATGACCCAAAAGTTGCATGTCATAGCCGATCGACATGAAACATTAGTTAAGGAGCTCATGCTACTTGCCAAGAAGGGAGCCGAGACCTTTACCAAGCTGGAGGCTACCGGGAAGAAGCACCAAGAAGCTCAAGTTGTCCATGACTGACTAGCTGAGGACCGAGATCGACAAGGTGAATGACGAGAAGAAGAAGTCAAACGATGCACTAGCCTTGACCAAAGCCAATAATGAGCAGCTGAGGAAGGCGGCGATAGAGGCGGGGCAGCTGAGGAGGCAGATGGTCGAGCATGAGGCTGCTCAAAAGGAGGCCGAGGATAAGGCCTGGCAAGCAGGCTGGGATGACGCGACAAATGAATACATTAAGCAGGAGAGCTTCGTTGATGCAGTCTAGGTGGGTCTCCACTTTGCAGGCAGTTGGTGTGCCCAAAGACTTTATATTGTTCTATAAGACTCTTGCACCAGTCAAGCCTCCTACTGCCAAGGATCCGTCTATGACTGGGACTCCACGTTCCCCTGAGGGAGGTGTTTTACTTGTACTTTTTGTTTTGTTTTTTTCTAAACTTATGTCTGAGCACTAGGTTGTCGAGCCCTTGTTTTGTAATTGAGTATTTTTATTTAATAAAGTTTAGCTTTTTCCAACATGTGTGATGTTCTGCATTTTTCACTTTGAATGAATTCGTTCATCTTTTGTATTTTCCATCGAGTGTGTGTCCTCATCTTTGTTAGTTTTCATCGAACAGTTTCGTTCATCTTTTGCATTTTTCACCGAACAATTTCATTCGTCTTTTGCATTTTTTACAGAACATTTTTGTTCGTCTTTTGCATTTTCCACTGAGCATATGCCCTCAGCTTTGCTAGATTTCGCCGAACAATTCCATTTGGCCTTATGCTGAGATCAGTAGATAGACAGTTGAGATTTGACGAGGAGAAAGACTTGCATTTTATTAATGTTTTAAAATGGAGAACCCTACTATTCCCCTAAAAAAAGAAACAAATAAAGAAGAAAAGGAATTAATGACAGAAAAACTTTAAGCGTATGACGTTCCAGGGTCGGGGGACATTTTTTCCGTCCATGTCTTCTAATTTGTAAGCTTTATGCCCTGCAACCAAAGTAACTCTGTACGACCCTTCCTAATTTGAACCAAGCTTTCTCTTGCTGGGGTTTTTGGTGTGAGACATTATTTTCCTTAGTACCAGGTCCCCATGGCCGAACTCCCATGGGTGCACCTTTTTTGTACGAGTTTGCCATTTGTTTTTGGTGGGCTGCTAGGCGTATGAGTGTTGATTCATGCATTTCTTTTGCTAGATCAAGATCTCATTCCAGAGCCTCATCGTTGCCTTTGGTGGTGAATGTGTCCGTCTTTAAGGTTAGAAGGCCGACCTCAAGGGGGATGATTACTTCAATGCCAAAGGCCAATGAGTATGGTGTTTCCCCTGTAGAGTGCTGAGGTGTCATTCTGTAGGCCCAAAGTACGTGGGGCAACTCTTCTACCCATTTGCCTTTAGATTTTTCAAGACACTTCTTGATTCCATCTAGAATCGTTTTGTTGGAGGCTTTGGCTTGCCTGTTTCCTCAAGGATAAGCTGGAGTTGGGTAGTGGTTATGAATCCCCAGCTCAGCACGGAAGCTTTTGAATAGGCTGTAGTCAAACTGTGTGTTGTTGTCTAAGATATAAGCTTTTGAAATGCCAAACCTAGTGATTATGCTTCTCCAAACAAATTTCTTCACATCTGTGTCCCTTATTTGGATCAAGGGTTCAGCTTCGACCCTCTTTGTAAAGTAATAGGTGGCAGTTATGAGGAATTTCTTGTTGTTCAACGCTTTTGGTAGTGGCTCGACTATGTCCAGTCCCCGATGAGCAAAAGGCCATGGACTTGCTAGTGGTGAAAGATGTTCGGCCGGAAGATGGATCATGAGGCCAAACATTTGGCACTTCTCGCACTCTTTAATGTACTGTTGAGCGTCCTGCTGCATGTAAGGCCACCAATAGGCCTGCGAGATTTCTCTGTGGGCTAAGGATCGACCCCCTGTGTTACTTTCGCAAATATCTTTATGTATTTCGAAGAGCATGTCTTTTACCGTGCTCGAATGGACACAAAGAAGGTATGAGTTTGTGACGTACTTCTTGTAAAGTTGGTTGGAAGGCGAGAGCCAGTACCGGGCTACTTTATAGCAAACTCTATGTGTCATCTGGCAGCTCATCCTTTTGCAAGTAGGTAATGATCGGTGTAACATCCCGTAATTTTAAAGGAAATCTTGTGAATAATTAATCTTGTTTAAGGCCTAAAAGGTAAGTATTCAATTAATCTAGCCTGATTAATTAACTAGAAC
>JAUTBS010451446.1:0-15169 GCA_032361285.1 Aequorea victoria | reverse complement strand
TTTGGTTTGATAAATCATTTAAACTAATGGTATACACATTTTGATTTCTATAAGCAACAAACACAACATGCTCATCATTTTTCACAACACATTTATTTGCAACAAATGAAACATGATAATTATTATCGCATAATTGACTAATGCTAAGAAAATTATGTTTGAGTCCATTTACAAGTAAAACATTTTTAATGCTAAGGGAAGAAGTGTTACCTATATCGTTAACTCCAATGACTTTACTTTTTGTGTTGTCCCCGAAGGTGATGTATCCTCCATCTTTCGACTTTAAGCAAGTAAAGAAACTTGCATTGCCGATCATGTGCCTTGAGCAGCCACTATCGAAGAACCACCTATCGTTGCTTATATCTACCTGCAAAATCATCATAGGTGATATATCTTGGTACCCATCTTATTTTGGGTCCATAGGTCTATATAGCTGAAGTGGGTGCCGACAGATTTGTGCATAAGAGCAGGTGATTTAGGAAACTTTTTCTTCTTAAATTGCCGAGACTTGGAAGATCTCACAAGAGATATTTTGGCAATTTTGGGTGGTGGGTCACCCTTATTAACCAAAACTCTTTTGGCTGGTTTATTTTCTTTAAGTCTAGAAATACATTTTTGAATGACATATCCACTTTTTCCACAAAAATTACATGTTTTTGATTTGGGTAGAGAAGTCTTAACAAAACTATTTTTATGGACTGCTTTATTTTCATGCAGATTAAATCCTAAACCTTCTTTGTTGAAAGTGCATTTAGTTCCAAGAATCATTTCTAAAATTTTCTCTCATTGAGTAAATTTAGTTATGATCTTAGTTACATAATTTATCTTTTGTTTTAATAAAATATTTTATGTTTGGATTTTGGTTGAGTCATTTTGTTTTTCATTTTCTTTCTAAAAAACTTTTATTTTGGATTTCAATTCAGTAATTTTCTTTTTACAAGACTTATTTTTCAGTTTTAAATCTTTTATGATTTTTAAAGAATCTTCAAGAGCTTCTTGAAGTTCTCCATTGAAAACAAGATCGTTATCACTATCTAGAAAGTAGGTTACCTCATTTTCATGGGCCATGAGGTAAAGTTTTACCACTTCGTTGTCGCTTTCATCTTCCTCCTCTTCACTTGAGTCGGAGTCATGCCAAGTGGCTTTCATGGCCTTCTTTGGGAATCTTTTCTTGTCCTTCTTGATCAAAGGACACTCGGGCTTGATATGTCCCAGTTTGTGATAGTTGTACTAGACCACTTCTTCCTTCTTTTCCTTTTGACTTGGGTCGTTTCTTGATTGATCCTTCCATTTCTGAAATTTTCCTTTTACTTCTCTCTTTTTCTTCAGAATTTTGGCTACTCTTCTTGTAATCATAGCCAGTTTCTCATCTTCATTTTCTTCAGATTCTTCTTCATTTTTAGCTGATTCAATGAATTTGAAGGCCACTATTTTCTTCATCTTTCGATCTTCTTCATCTTTCAGTGTGTACTCATGAGTGAAGAGTGAACCCAAGTGCTCATCGAGACCAAGAATGGTGAGGTCTTTTGCTTCCTCTATGGCGGTCACCTTTGGTCTCCAATCCTTCGGTAGAAAGCTTAGAATTTTCCTGTCAAGTTCAATATTTGGAAAGATTATACCAAGAGATTTTAGATTATTAGTAATGAGATTAAAACGGGTAAATATGTCAGATATACTTTCAGCTTCATGCATTTTAAATAATTCATAATCTCTTACTAGCATAGCAATCTTTTTGTCTTTCACTTGGTTAGTTCCTTCGTGAGAGATTTGAAGTTTATCCTAAATTTGTTTAGCATTTTCGCAACCTTGAATTCTATTGAATTCATCAGGTCCAAGTGCACAGTGAAGAAAATTTACAACTTTAGCATTAATTTGTAGCTTTTTCCAATCATCGTCAGTGTAATCATTTTCTAACTTAGGAATGATTTTATCCTCTATCACAATAATGGGAATAAAAGGACCATTTACAATGACCCTCCATGTAGCCATATCTTTGGATTGCACAAAGTAAGTCATTCTGGTTTTCCAATAGGTGTAGTTTGATTCGTTAAACAAAGGGGGTCTGTAAGCTGACTGTCCTCGTGATAAGATGTTATTTTGGTTTGGCATGGATCCTTAGAAAATGGCTAAGTTTTAAATAGGACTAAGAACTAGGGTCTGATACCAATTGTTGTCCTGAAAATCAACACAAATGGGGTGGTGAATGGGTTGTTTGGAAAACTTAAAAAACTTTTTGAAAACTCTTTTTAATTTGCAGAATAGAAACACAGAAGATAAAAATAATTACTAAAATTAAAGAGTTTAAAGGAGAGAGATACAAACGGATTTATAGTGCTTCGGTCTACCTTGACCTACGTCTACTCCCCAAGTGCATTGGGAGTTTAATCCACTAAAATGGATTCTTTGATGGACGAATCGAAGGCTCGTACAAACGAATTCTTCAGTTGGTGAATCGAAACCACTTTTACAGATTCTTCAGTGGGTGAATCGAAACTACCTTCTTTTGTGGCAAAGAGTAGCAGAAAGTTTAGTAAAAGATTGTGTAGAGTGTTTTTATTTTGTATGAGCTGAATACAACAAGGGATAACTCACTTACAATAAATGATCACTCACACTTAGATGGATTTACAATCAATATAGTGAGTAATGACAGAAGACTTTGAAAAATAGAGCAATGAATGCTTGAGAGAGTATTTTACTTTTGCTTCAGACAGTATTGAATGTCTTCTTATTTTTGAAGCTTCAAACTTTAATCTTTATATAGCTCAAGTCAGTTGAGAGTCATTGGAAGCTTCTGATGGAGCATTAAATGCTGAAAACTAGCCATTGGAGAGTTTCAACGATTTGAAATCCCGCGCCAGTGTCGACCCAAAAGGTGCTGGTGTTGACACTTTTGTCTTTTGGTAGCTGAGGCGTCGACCCAAAAGGCTTAGGTGTCGACACTTCTTTGAGTTCATCAAAAACTAGAAAAGTTGGAGCTTATTGGAATGATCAAAGGGTCAACACATTCTTCAGTGGGTGTTGACACTTCTTCTTGAGGAGCTTTGGTGTCGACTCATTTGATGAGGGGTCCACACTTCTGTTACATTTCTTCATTCCAGAAAAGGTGGTGCTCACTGGAACACTCAGGGGGTCGACACTTGATACGTTGGTGTCGACACTTCCTTGCGTTTTCAAAAAGAAAGAAGTTAGGTTTTCTCTGGACAGTCATGGGGGGTCGACACTTATGGAAAATGTGTCGACACAACCAACATTGAAATTGTTGTATGAGCTTTCCAAAAAGTCTGATGCAAGAAGCATATTTTTATCTTGATTTTAGTACGTTTAGATCCTGAAAATATTAACTTATTGCACAATCAAACATTAGTAAACACCAAATCAATTGTTGTTATAAGTCAAAACCAAAGATAGAATATGATTGAATAAGCATTGGGTCAACAAGAGTGACTAGCAATATCATAATAACTAATATATTGTGAAAATATTTTAAATACCTTTACGAGCATTTTTATATCATGTTTTATATTATTAATTACTCATCATGTTTATGAAAGAGTTTTGGTGAAAGGTGTTGTGAGCATGTGTTGCTCATACAAATGAATGTTATTTTCTCTTAAAGTATAGAGATTATGAGCATGTGTGTGATCATATTTTCTTAAAAATATATTATATTGTTGGAAAGTGCTAAGTTCTTGCGGACTTTATCTAAGTTGTTGCAGACTTTGTCCGAGTTGTTGCCTTAAAGGCTTTTACGAGTTGTGCTCGAGTTTCTAGCACATACCACTGGTGATAAAGAGTGGCCCTCATCTCTTTCACCCTAATTAAGTGAGTCTTGGATGAGGTTACTGTATCATTGGAACTCCTGGTCATGAGGTAGACGATTACTTGGTCACAGAAAAATGTATGTATGTGTGTGTTATAATGATCACATATGATATGCTATTAAGCGTTTATCAGTTGGCCTTACAGGCTTTGATATGTTTAAATCATATGTTATGTATATGTTTAAGGACAAATGCATATGTATATGTTTAAGGAAAAATGTATGTGTGTGTTAAGGACAAATGTATGTGTGTGTTTAAAGACAAATGTATGTCCTTAAATGTATATGTTTACTCTAGATCTGATTCCTTAAACCTGGCTCTGATACCAAACTTGTCACGCCCCAAAAACGGGTGATGTGATCGGCCATGGATCATGAGCCTTTGGCCCAACGAACCAATTAAATCTTAATCAAAGATTAGCTAACTATATGCTAGAATAGTATTAATCTCCATAATGATTTCCGATCGATTTCTGATCCCATTTCCTCTTTGGTTGCAATTATCGTTGTCCAAACTCTTCTCTGCCAGAAGAGCCTTGGTCACTAGTTCGGACAAAGATTTTGCCTCCAATAGTGACACTCGATTGCGGATGGCAGGGTGTACACCCCTCTCGAACATAACAACCTTGTCCATTTCCTCTGCAACATACTGCGGTGCAAACCTCGATAACTCGGCAAACTTGGCTTCATACTCGGCTACTGTTAATCCCTTCTGTTCCATGGTCAGGAACTCCACTTGATTTCACTTTTTAACTGCCATAATGTAGAATTTGTCGTCGAACAACTCTAGAAACTTCTTCCAGATGAGCTCCTGCTCTCTTCCTTCGAACTAACGCTTTATTATGCGCCACCATTGTTCTGCTCGTCCTTCAAGAACATAAGTTGCCAATGACAACTTATGGTCATCACTGTAACCTAAGCGCTCGAAGTTCTTCTCGATCCTCAATTTCCACGTCTCAGTATCATCGGGGTTGGTCGATCCTTTGAAGGTCGGTGGATGTGTCTTCATGACCTTCTCGAACACATAACCTTTATCTAGGCTCATAGGTATGACTTCATTAACTGCTCTCGGTTGAGCCTGCTGCCCAGCAAGCATGCCTACCAGTGCTTGGAGAGTCTGAAGAGTCCTGTCAGCAACTAGGGCAGGGGCAACTGGAACTACTGGGCTACCGGAGCTA
This sequence comes from Aequorea victoria, assembly GCA_032361285.1. Classification (NCBI taxonomy): domain Eukaryota; kingdom Metazoa; phylum Cnidaria; class Hydrozoa; order Leptothecata; family Aequoreidae; genus Aequorea; species Aequorea victoria. The sequence continues at coordinate 10,168 of JAUTBS010451446.1, read as the reverse complement.
ATCTACCGGAGCTACTGGGCAGGGGCACCATCAGACGATGCAACCACAGAGTTCACATTACGTCTAGGGCGAGCCATCTAATAGATATCATAAAATCAATATAAATATAAGCACATGTGAGATAACACTGATAAACTATAAATCAAATACTCACAACTAATAGGACGCTGGGAATCCGAACCTCTTCTAGACATAATGCAATGTGTGTTTTAAAAACTTTATGTTTTGATACCAAACTTGTCACGGCCCAAAAATGGGTGATGTGACCGGCCATGGATCATGGGCCTTTGGTCCAACGAACCAAGTAAGCTTTAATCAAAGATTAGCTAACTATATGCTAGAACAATATCAATCTCCATAAATAAACTGATAATATACAAACATAACATAAATGGGTCAACAGCCTAATGTCTCATCAAAAGATGTCATAGTACTCATGATCAAAAGTACTGAAAGTAATGCGGAAGCAAGTAAAAAAAATATTCTAGAGGTCACAAGACATGGATCCCCCGCAGCAGTCCATCAACTCGATCTCATCTCACAAGCTACCTGAAAATGTTGTGGGACTACGTCAGTATAAACTGGTGAATGGAATCATGCATACTACAATGCAATTCAAAAAGTGGGGAATTCAAATAGTTTGTATAGATAATCATAACATGGCATGACATATACAGTAATATCAAAAAAGGTAACCAAAACCCATCAATTCATTTCATTTTTTTCCTTTTTGAAAATATAGATATTTTCCTTTTTAAATAGTGAAGCTGGAAATAAGGGGTGTCCTCAATCATATCTGAATCAGAATAGTATGGTAAAGGCGACATGCTCATCATACAAGAGTGGGAATAATCAATCAGTGCAACAGGCATAGTCTATTCCTATATAGTACCAATGCCACATCATAACTTGGGGCCTGTTAGCCATTGGATCCAATATCGAAAATAGAGTCACTCAGGTTGGCGCTTGAGTTTGTTCCCTACACGATTCCAGTTAAGGTCACAGGACTCACCTAGGCTGTCCCTTAACCGTTGAGTCAACTAGGGTGAACACGAGATTCAAACCGGTTATGTTCCCTAGTTGGCCAAAGTCATCTTCGTAGAGAGCTATCCCTTGGACTTTATTCATATCCCAAGAATCCTATCTCATGATCGCACCATATGTATGAATAAGAATCAATTCCTTTTCATTATTTTTTAAATCATTTATGCCATAGTTTGCAATAGAGTACATCATACATTTTATTTTAAAGCATTTAAACATATACATTTGTCCTTAAAACATTTATGTAAAGAGTTTATATATGAAAGCATAAGTAAAAATATTTATGTAAAGAGTTTGCATAATAGAGTTTAATAGAAAATATTTAAGCAAACAAAACATTCTTTTAAAACAATTTTTTAGGGAATAAGGAGATTTAATTTGAAAGATATATAGCAAGAAATTCACTCACCTCAAATCCAAGCTAAACTCTAGGCAATGTAAATGTAAATAATCTCAACCTGATATGATACAATAATACAAAACATTAAACGAGACTAAAGAACTACTTAGAACTACCAAACGGTTCCTTAACCCATTTAATAATTCCCATATGTGTTTCTGGTGTTAAATTAATCTTGAATTAATTTTATTTATCCTTTAAACTGATGCCCAAATAGGGCCTAAGCATTAGAATTAATTTTAAGAATTTTATTCAATTTGTACCGACCATGAGTCGACACAAAAGGCCTCTGTGTCGACTCAAATAGGTAAAAAGGCAAGGGTGAGTCGACACCACAGGGCTGTGTGTCGACTCCAGGTGGTAGGTGGTCATGGCATGGCCTGTGAGTCAACACACAGGGGCTATGAGTCAACCCAAACCCCTCAGGTTGGTCATGAGTCGACACCACAGTCCAGACATCACAAGGGTTGTAGGTCAACTCATGGGATCTGTGAGTTGACCCAAGGGGTCTCGAGTGTCAAGGGATTGATGCCAAGGGGGATGGTGTCGACCCTTAGGCACAAAAAGTGCTCTGTGAGTCGACACACAGAGTCTGTGAGTCGACTCATAGGGCAAAACAGAGGCAATGGGTCGACCCAATCGTAGTGTGAGTCGACCCAAGGGTCCAGTGGTCTCGGCATGGTCACATGTGTCGACTCATAAGTTTCGTGAGTCGACACAAAGCAGGACAGCCACCATGGGTCGACTCATGAGGGTCATGAGTCAACACCAAAGCACGAGGTCATCCCCTACGCCACTTGGGTCGACTCAGCCGAGGCATGAGTCGACCCAACTACTCACGGTAGTCATGGAAGGTTGTCGAAGCTTGGATTTTTCTGTGTTTTCTTTTTCGTTCCTTCACTTTAATTATTTTCTATGGTATTTTATCATATTTTATGATGATTTAAGCATATCATATTAGTGAATTATATCCTAATCTTGTGTGTTTATTTTCTGGTTAATCATACATATATACATACCTTGTATATGAACTATATATATTTACTATTTTATGTATGTATATATCTTGATTTCAAAGCTTCGATCTATGATTCTAATAATATATATATGGCATAATCATATCTATTTTAATGCTTGTTGATCTACATCTAACCATCAAGTGTTCTACGATGATATAAATATATGTATTGATTTCACTGTATTATAATCTAGAAACATGGAATAACTTACCCGACATCACCTACGGTGATGAGGATCCAACGAGGGTGATGATGAAGATGATCTTAGTGATTAGTGGCGGTGGATGTGTTCAACTGTGATGGTGATGATCAGCGGTGGTGCAGTGAATAGGGTGCTCGAGATAGAGAGTGGTTCACAGAGAGAAAGAGAGAGAGATTCAGAGAGAGGATTCTGAGATTGAGGGAATGATGGTGTGAAGAAGGAATGAATCCCATTTAAAATGGGAAGGGATCGCAAGATCAGGACATTCCCTGATTTCCCTCCCCGATTTCCTCACCTTCCTAAACAACATTTTCAAACTTCAGAATTCTTTTTTCCCTTTTTAACTAATTCCTATTCTCTTAGTCAATTTAATTAATTACTAACAAGATAATTCACTTTCAAGTTTAATTAGTTTTTAATTAATTTAATATTTCAGAATCTATTTATCACTTTATTAAATCTTGTATTTATTTAATTACTTCATTTGTTAATTATTTAAGTGATTTATTAAATTAATAATTATTTTAAAAAAAAATTATTTTTTTACCAAATTTTACAGGTTTAGTTAGATGGGAACCAAGATTAAGTTAAATGAGGAGCAAATACGTCTTTTCACATCTAATCTTTTGCCTATAAATAGAGGCATTCTCTCTACCAAAAATTCATTTGTGACATATCATCATCTCTCTAAAATTCGGTTGGGAAGGAGAAGAGAACGAAGAAAAGAAGAAAGAAGAAGAAAAGAAAGAAAGAAGGGAAAGGAAGAAAGGAGAAAAAAGGAAAGGAGAAACTTAAAACTAAGATCTCCAACCTACCATCAAAGAATTATCAAGTAAGTAACTTTCAAGCTCACTTTCAAGAAAAAAAATCATCTCACACATCTCATTTCTTCTCAAATAAAAAAGAAGATATGTCATGGAATGGAATCCATGCATGAACCATAGTTCAAGAAGAAATAAGACTTTCTTGAACCATGAACTTGGATAAGTTAGAATATGAGACCTATGGAAAAATTAAGAAAGATGGCTAACATGACATAGAAAGTGACCCTAAGATGTCTAGAAATAATGCTTGCATGGGTAAGAGGATAGAAAGATGATGAAAGTAAGAGACCTCTTGAAAAAGGACAAATAGTGTCTAAAAGCTTCATCTTGGAATTTTCGTGCTACCCAAACAGAGCTAAAATAAAAACCTATTTTGGGAAGAGTTATTTTATCATGTAATGAGAATGTATTATTTTTGGTTATACCCAAAAATATATTTTAGAACCCCTATACCATTTTTGAACATTCTACGTTTAGAAGGCAGAAAAATAATCCAATATGGGGAATTTTAATAAATTCCAAAAAACTACCCTAGCAATGAGCGATATATGAAACAAAAGGTATATTGGTCTAGTTTCATTCAAAATTTATAAACCACATTTTCATTAGATGAATTTTGAGAAAATGGAATTCTCCCAAACAGTGTCGTTTTCGGACAGCCCGTATCCTTAGAATTTTTAAACCCCTTTATGTTGACATCTAGCTCTCAGTTTTTTCAAGAGATATTTTTGGAACACCCTAATATATCTTCTGGAATGTTTATAGAATGTGTAATGATGTTTTAATTGTTTTATATGATTTTACAAGCGGTGAGACAGAATCTAAAATTTGAAGAAACTTAAGAGAAATGGTGTTCCAAATGGAACTCAGTGCCTACATCTAAGAATTTGAGTTCTTAGTAAATGTAATGAATGATTAACACATTTAAGGGTATTATTAAGATAATAAAAGTTCTATGGGTCCTTTAGACCAAGGAGACAAGGGTTTGGGTTATAGGAACCCATAAAGGAGAATGTTTCAAACCTAAAGAATTAGGTTCATCCAAACAATATAGGACATTCTCATACTAATACACATTAGGAATAGGTTTATTCTAATGCTTGAGTATATTACATAACTTAGGCATCAAAGGGGGAGTCTCGGAAGGAGTTGTACAACTTCAGAGTTGAACGAGGTAGGCGTCGCGTTGATCGACAATCAGGTGAGCGTGACTAGCAATATCATAATGGATTGTATATATTGTAAAAAAAAAAAAATTATTTTTAAATACCTCTATGAAACATGTGTTGCTATCATTTTTTTTCATAATAAATAAATCATCATGTTTATGAAAGATTTTTTTGAAAGTATTTATAAGCATGTGTTGCATGTGAGTGTGAAAAACTATTTTTCTAAAATTGTAATATCTTGTCGGAAGGTGTCAAGGTGTGCGGGTAACTATCCAGTATTGTTTTTCTCCGAAGGGAGCGTTGCCCAAAATTGGGTGTTATTTTTTCCCAAAGAGGACGTAGCCCAAAAGTGGGCGTTTATTTAGCCCCAAAGTGAGCATTTATTAGCACCTACTAGTGATGATAAAGAGTGATCATCATCTTCGTCACTTTAATTAAGTGAGTCGTGAATGAGGTTGCGGTAGAGTTGTAACTCCCAGTCGTGAGTTAAACGACTACTTGGCCACCGAAGGGCGTAGTATGTGTGTGTGCTTGTGAGCACGTATGTATGCTATTAAAAATTAATAAGATGGGTTAAGGAGTCCTATATTTTTAAAATTGCTTTTAAATTTATATTGGGCTGTAAGGGCCGGGTGTCAAAGTATGAAAATTATTTTCAAATCTTAAAAGTTTGGGACATAAGGTCGTATGTTGAAATGTGAAAGTTTTTATTAAGAATTTAAAGTTGGGCTTGAGAAACCTAGAATGAATTTGCATATATATATATTTCAGAGATTCATGAAAGCATGACCTATAGGCTCTTTAAAAGCTTAATAACTTGTGTTACAGAGAAATCTTATGAATACTTTATTCTTAATCTCTTTATGTTGAGTTTTGTATACATTTCATTATGATGTTAAGTCCACTCTCTTGTAACTTCTTTCGTTGAAGATTTTGGTTCCAGGTAAAACTTGGTCCACCATAGTGCCAGGAAGAAAGATCAGAAGAGTTTTTGTGTACGAATCAAATTGAATATGTAACATAAACGGGTTATGTTTCGGTATGGTGATGGAATGAGTAGGGATTGAGTATCCCTATTAACTTAAGTCTGTAAATTAATGAGAAGAGACTAATTTTGAAAATGAATATATAGTGGTGATGCAGAGTGCATCCCTAAGCTGAATGTTTAAGTTCTGTTCAGGTGAACTTGTGTCGCACCACTCCGAGCAGATTAAATATCTTTCGGAGAGTGGGGGAGTTTGATAAATCAATCTGTTCACCAAATAAACATTTGGATAGTTTTCGGTTTGACTTCTAGCAGGTGTCATCTTTGATTTTGATACTCTGGATTGCAGCATTTTTTGGTCACTTCTAGGATTGTATCTGCACTTTGTCTCTAAGTCAACAATTGTTCATATTCTATATCTGTGTGCTTCAGAAATTATTTGTTAGTTGTGGAAAAGCAGAATCTGAACACCGTATATACTGTGATTATTAATGCTTATTGTTGTTCTTTTACATAAAAACAAACAAAAGAATATAATAAAAAAAATAACATATCTTTTGATGTTTTTGGTTTGTTTTATGTTCTAAAGCATGGTCGTGTTTATGTGTCTTGAGTTGCCTTCGCCTTTTCTGTGTTTCTGGTTTTTACAAAACAATGGGGAGAATGTGTGTTTAGGGGGCAGTTTTTGTGTGTCCTGATGTTTGATCTTTTTGAGGGGGAGTTCGTGTTGCTATGTCCTTTAATGCCTCTATCTGATGTTCATCTGTTATTCTGATGCCTCTCTCCACATTTTTGATATTCATGTCTTATTTCTGATATTTGCGCCTTGATCTTTTTGAAAAGTTTGTTGTGTTTTTCAGGTGCAGTATTGATACTTATCAGAATTGGTTTTCTTGACAGATTTTTGGGTTGATCTCAAGGGGGAATCTGCATAGTGTTTTTTGTAAATAACCCGCAATTGTCAAGGAGGAGATTGTTAGGAAAATTAGTTCGATTTTATTTAATTCTAATTTATCCTGTAATTTATAGCAATGTCGGGTATTTGTTTAACAGTCTGATTATTTAGTTAGGATATGCCAAGACTGTTTCTGATATAGTTGAAGGAATTCGTTAAAACCAGAAGGTTGCCTTTGATATGTATGGAATCTTCCTGATATGCTTTGATTAGTTTGGGATATGTTTGGAAGATATGGAAATGATCAATTCGCGGAGCCTGGTTTCTATCTCTGAAGATCACGACCGCTCGAGCGGACTAGGGAGCGCTCGAGCGGACACTATGAAGTTTGTGCATCAACGAAAGTTTTAAAAGAGGGTCAAAGGTTCATTATTCAGTATCTCTTCAGAACGAAAAATACACATATTTTTTAGAGTTCTTCTTCTCCCTAGTGCGTCTTCCAAAGTCATAAATCATTGAAGACGAGGTTATTTTTCAACAACACATTCGAGGTTCGGGATTTCGTCGTTGGATTCTGACGGAAGTTGCTTCGTGGATTCGTCGCAACAGCAAAAGGATTGCTAAGCACTGGAGAACGGTGAACGAGAATTCGGCTGCCTGCTTAAGACGTAGATTGAGGATTCGATTATGGTCTCTAAGTTGGTTTTGTAACTGTTCGTGGTTATAGTGCTTTGCTTTCCTGGACTGTGGATTTAGTCCCGTGATTTTTGCCCAGTTGAATTTTTCACGTAAAAATCTCGTGTGTTGAATGGTTTGAATGTCTCTTTGTTTTATCATGATTTCATATATCGTGAATTGATTAAACAAATTTGTTAAAACTTAGTTTTTTATTAATTAAAATATAAACAAAAGATTTTACGATTTTTCAGTAGGTATCATTTTCGCCGCCTAATAAAAAATCACTTCCAAGAGTTTGGTATGGTCGGTTTGTTTTTTGAAACGAGTTTTTTTAGCAAATTTATTTTAAAGCATTATTCAGTTTAATATTTTAATTGAAAGATTTCTAGAATAAATAATGTAACATTGATTAATTCTAAAAATTTCAAAAAAAATACAAACCAATTAATTTTTTTGAATCTTTTCTTTTAAGTTGTCTTGTAAAAAAAATTAAATTTGTTTTTTAAAAACAAAAACGAACATACATACGTGAGAACCAAATGTAGCATAACTAATACTATTGTATACAATCACATAATACTTAACACTATATATATATATATTACTTATTTCTTCTTTTCTCTTTTCCTAATTCTGTGCTTTTTCAATTCTCTCTAATCGTTTATATGTTTTTGTGGTGAAATTCTTTCTTTTTAATTCTTTTTTGTGTAATAATTGCGTATTTCCTTTTAACTATTTGCATTTTAGTACTTTATTGATGATTCAATTTTTTTAATTTTTTATTTTTTCAGCTTTTTTACTTTTTAACTAATTTTTTTAAAAAAAGATCGTCAGTTAAATTAATCGTTTTAGTGCCTTCTTAACTAATAACATGTAAAAATAATATTATTATCTTTTCATAATTGTATAAAAATATGCAAAAAAAATAATTTTAAAAATAACTTTGAAACTTTTTAAATAAAAAATATTTTTTATTTTTATTTTTATTTATTTAGAAAGACAATTTTAACCAACAAGCTCTTTTGGTTAATTTGTTTCAAAATTAGGAATAATCCCTGCATAAAAGCACTTTTATAGATAATGTTGGTGTACGTATTTGAACAGCCATTCTGAGATCGGCTAGCTTCCAAATGATCGTTTGAATCTTTCCCTGTTCTTCGATGGTGTGCATGCAAAAGGTTAGAATCTAGGCACCGGTGGGGTACCGGCCTAAGACTCTCTGATGTTTAAGTCAAAGGACTGGCAGTGGACAAAATTGAACGAAGAAGGTATAGGTGTAGGGTAGAGCTCGTAAATTGCGTACATTTGAAGTTTGTAGGTGCTGCCTATTTATAGTTAGTCCATGATCCGGGATCATTGGAGAAGATAGAAAGGAATCTCTAAAGATCCGGCCATGGGGTGCGAATCCCGGGATTTGCGTTGACCCTCTTGCTGATTTCTCAGCATTACCTTTGTGGTGCGCAGTGGGACATTTTCTCGGTCGGTCAGACTGACCAAGTTGATCCACCCGACCGAATACGTTTGCCCGACTGAGCAGGGAACCTGTACTCGATCCCTCTTCTGGTATGTGCTAGTAGGCTGACTTGAGTCGGATGAGATGCCTTTTTACTTAATCCTCTTTCGGGTTGTCTTTTTAATGTTTGATCATCTGCTCGCTCGCTCGGTAAGAACCGACCGATCAACTTTATTCTTATCAGAAGTCCCCTATTTCCGAGTCACACTCGTCCAACGAAGGGAATATCTCCATTCGAAATGACGATTTATGTTGTTGGAACGATGTCATTTTGACTCCCCAGTATGACGGTTGCACGGGGCTCTAGGCGCTCGTTTCGTTTCTCGAGGCATCAATTTCGGGATGTCAAACGTCCCATCTCTTAAATGCAAAAATTTTTGAGATCTTCTAAAATGGCGCTCCCTTGGCCTTCCTTCTACACGTGGCCTCATCTGGTCCGTTGGTTGTTTAACAGATTGGACGACTATTGTTGTGTGTTTCTGGGGCCCTTAGATTAAAAACTTGTTTTAATCCGGGCCCTTCGGCTAACGTCTATATATGGGCGATGGGGGGCCATTGCTTGACTCTTCTGAAATCCCAACTCCAACATACTTGTTCTTGTGCTCTTCCTCGCTCGGGCATCAACTTCCTTCGTTCGAGTTTTCATCCAAGCTACCCGGTGTCTATTCTACTCCTGTCGTCTCATTTAGTAAGCCTCTCGACCTTCTTTTCATTTTTCTATTCTTTATTGCATTCGAGCCATTCTAACTTCCTTTATTTTGGATTTCGAGTCAGAGTTTCTTCTTAACCCCCTTTTTTTGCTCATTCCCCCTCTTTTTCGTTAATAGACTTTTGTTTTTCTCTGGGGTGTTTGAACTTCCCCCTTTGATTGGTGCATTCGTGCCCGATCATCCCTCCTTCTAGTTGTTCCTTAGGAGGGTGTCTACCATTGTCCAGTACATTGTTCCTCTTCTGAGGAGTGGGACCATGACCTATACCCAGGAAGTCCATTCTTCGGATGGTTCAAGTAGCGATCGGACCGTCAGCCTCCTTGCCTCCCCTCTTCGGGAGTCGTCCCAAGCCGATCGAGGTGATGCCTCAAGTTCGGTTGCTGATTTGTTTGAGGAGGGCTCTCGGGATTTTGCTGCTGAGCTTATCTCCTCGGTCAGCCGGGCGACTGACCTAGTTCATGTCACGCCCCAATGAGAGAATGGTGACCGGCCATGGTTCATGGGACTGTGGCCCAACGAAACCAAGAAAGCCTTAACCCGATAAAACAAAAATACTGAAATAAATAATTTAACTCCCATGCAATGATTATGATATATCATGTAATAAATCTAATAATTCCGATTATCATCCAACTGGGTCAACAGCCCACCAAAATCAACAATATAATCATCCAATCATGATGTCCAAAGCATCAATAATATTGTCAATAAATATCCAGAGTAATGCGG
>JAUTBS010451335.1:0-15171 GCA_032361285.1 Aequorea victoria | reverse complement strand
GACACCATTTTTGGATATTGGGCTATTGCCCCAATTGCTAATGAAAAAGAATATTTTTGTATTAACTGCAATGAATTGAATCTTAATTAAGCAAACAGACTGCTTATTTTTGTTAAGTCTTTCTTGATTTGTTGGGCCACAGGCCCATGAACCATGGCCGGTCACATTTCCCAAAATGGGGCGTGACATGAATACCATCAACTGAAGGTGAAAAGCAAGGACATTGAGAAAAATAGCATTTCGGACGCGATACGGGCACTACCAATTTTTGGCGATGCTTTTTGGAGTTATAAACTCCCCCATAGCTTTTATGAACCTGATGAACTGAGTATTTAAAGAGTTTCTCAATGAATTTGTAATTGTGTTTAGTGATAATATTTTGATCTATTCCAAGAACGAGCAACAACACGAGGAGCATTTGATAAGGACGCTACAAACTCTGAGATCACATCAGCTATACGTAAAATTCAAGAAATGCGAGTTTTGGCTAAAGAATGTAATCTTTTTGGGACACGTTGCGCAAGAATAAAGAATAACAATCGGCCCATAGAAGACTGAAGCAATAGTCAAATGGGAAAGGCCAACAACTGTTACCGAAGTTCAAAGTTTTCTAAGCCTAATAGGTTATTACCATCGATTCGTACAAGATTTCTCCAAAATTGTGGTACCCATGACAGAACTAACTAGGAAAGGGGAACCTTTTGTATGGTATGATAGAAGAGACCAAATTTTCCCAGAACTGAAGAAGAGATTGATAATGGTACTTGTCCTAACTTTACTAGAAAATGTGGGAAGCTTCACTATCTATAGTAATGCCTCGAGACAAGGTTTGGGGAGCGTATGATGCAAAATGGGAAGGTAATCGCATACGTCTCCAGACAATTGAAGATTCATGAGAAGAATTATCCAACTTACGACTTGGAATTGGCCGTCGTTATTTTTTCTTTCAAAATTTGGCAACATTATTTATATAGTGTATCTTGTGACATTTTCACCGATCACCAGAGTCTCAAATATAACTTCACTCAAAAGAACTTGAATTTGAGACAAAGACGATGGCTCGAATTAATGAAGGACCACGGCTTGAATATTTAATATCATCCAGGGAAGGCAAACATTGTAGCTGATGCCGTGAGCAGGAAGTCTATAGAAGCACTAAATAACTTAATAATGAATCATTTATACGAGTCCAATTCAGAAATGAGGAGAAACGAAGACATGCTAGCAGCAATTGCTACTCGATCATCGGTCATAGAAGAAATTAAAGAACAACAGATGCAAGATCCAAAGCTAAAGAAGATATATGATCAGATGCAAAGTACTTCTCATCTGGGCTTCTCTTGCAACGATGAAAAATTGAAGTTCAGAGGATGAATCTACGTACTCGACTTCTAAGAACTTAAAAGATGAATCCTCAATGAATTTCACACATCAAGATTCACTGTGCACCCCAGACAAGTAAAGATGTATCAAGATTTGAAGAATGTCTACTGGTGGATGGGATTGAAGAATAATGTTGTGAATTACGCCAGTCGTTGCCTCTCATGTCAACGAATCAAAGCCGAACGTCAGAAACTGGTTGGATTCCTTCACCCCTTGCCGATAGCCAAGTAAAAATGGGAGCATATTACAATAGATTTCATTATGGGCTTACCTAGATATTCTAAAGGGAATAACTCTTTATGCGTAAACGTGGATAGACTAACAAAATCGGCATATTTCCTACCCGTTAAGAACACATGTAACATGGATCGACTGGCCGAGATCTATCTCTGAAAGATTGTTAAGTTACATGAAGTACCGATATCAATCATATCTGATCGAGATCCATGGTTTGTGTCCAGATTCTGGACCAATTTTCACAAAGCTATGGGAACAGAGCTACATTTCAGCATCGCCTTTTACCCCCAAACTGACGGACAATCAGAACGAACGATCCAAACTGCTGAAGGTATGCTACGTTCATATGCATTGAACTTCCAAGGAACATGGGAATAACACGTACCCTTGGTCGAATTCACTTATAACAATGGCTATCAAGCAAGTATCAGCATGTCACTATTTGAACCACTCAATGGTCGCTAATGTCATACTCCTATATGCTGGTAGAAAGCTGGAGAAGAGCAATTAACAGGGCTAGAGATAGTATAAGAAATCACAGAGAAGATTCAATTGATCATAGAACAACTAAAGATTGCACAAAATCATCAAAAGAGCTACGCGGATTTGAAGAGGCGAGAAATAGAATTCTAGGAAGGAGATGACGTATTCCTCAAAGTCTCACTAAAACAAGAAATCTTACGTTTTGGGAAAAGGGAAATCTAAACATGCGCTATGTCAGACCTTTTAAAGTACTACAAAAGATTGGAGCAGTAGCCTATCGATTGGATTTAACTCCAGAGCTCGCCAATGTGCATGGTATTTTTCATGTTTCGATGCTACGAAGATATGTTGCCAACCCTGCACACGTCCTGACATGGCTACCTGTGGAGCTAGTTCAAGACCTTCACTATGAAGAAAAATCGATGAGAATCATAGACCGCCAGGAACAACAACTACTTAACAAGAAGATTCTATTAGTCAAAGTTAGGTGGGAAAATCATACCGGAGGCGAAGCGACATGGGAAAAGAAAGACGATATAAAGCAGCGATATCCAAATCTTTTCAAATCATGTAAGTTTTAACTTCCAGTATGTATAATTTTATATTGACTTTTCTTAAGGTGGGAAGACCATTTAAGTTTGGAGGACCAACCTTCTTAAGGTGGGGAGAATGCAATATCCCTACCCTTAAATAGAACTGAGAGTGTCCAGAACTGACACCTGATCCAAAGAATAGACCCAAGAAGACTGGAAACGCGAAAACTTAACTATATGATGATAGAAACTAAATTTAGAGAACTCCAAAAGAGGTAAACTCAAGTTCTATGAACTCGAAATGAAATTCTAGATATAGTTAATGAAGTCGATTTCTGTACGATGAGCCAAAGAACTCAGAATGCTCAAGCAAGGCCCATAAATCTTAATTTAACGCTAAAAGTATTCGAACTGACTCTACGAACAAACCATAAGGGAAAATGAGGTGAAACGAAAGGCCAAAATCTTGGAATGGAGTACCTGAGAGTATCATATAAAATTTTAAAGAAATTGAAACCAATAGGACAGTGCCCCAAACTCGATTCTACACGAAATCCTAAAATATGATCAAAATAGCACAGAGTTAACTTTGAGCCTCACGACCTGAACTAATTCATAAGCCCTTTTAGCATAATGAGATTTTTGACGTTGCCTGGTAGTTGGTTTGGCGATCGAAAGGATGATAAATGCCTTACACAGATTCATGACCCTCCGATAGGTCAAAATTATCTAAAAACCTCAAAATTCAGAGTTTGAATTTTTTTTCTTCTGAAATTTGATTTCATGGTCAAACATAGAATGTTGTAATTAGTTTAGAATGAATTTTTGAAAATTTTCTAAGACAGTCAATTTTTGAGATATTTTTGACGGTCGATATTTTGCCTAAAATATGACTAGGAGAGAGAAATTAATAGATTTTGACACATGACACATGGGGAACACTTGGCAAGACATTAAGGTGGGGTATTTAAAGCTTTATGCAAGCAAAAAGAATTTAGATTTGCAACCGTTGTTCGCTGCTGGTTCTACTAAAGAAAAAAAGAGAAGAAAAGTGAGGGAGAGAAACCACAACCCGGAGAGGAAGACAACTGCTACCACTGCCAGAGGACCACCACACCACCACCATACCTCACCCTGGATCCATCTAGGCCATCACCATCGTCCCTCGTCGACGCCATCGCCGCCAGTGAGCCAAAACTCACCTCTCCTATTTGTACTGCTGTTGCGATCCAATAACTTTCCTCCACCACCACGGCCACCGTGACCCCTTTGGGCCACCACCAACCACCTACACCACTCCTCACACATCTCCCCTCACCGCCGAGCACCACCATCCTGATAGAATTTTTACATAAAACCATATTGAGACATTTTATATTATTTTTCATAATATTTAGATTATCTTAGCTCATTTATATATGTGTTTATAAAAAATATATTGTTAATTATTTATAATTAATATGCGGTATGTCGATAATTATACATAGTTAGAATTTTTGTAAGTAGAGGTTGACTTACTTATAGAAGACAAAAATCTAGTTCTTATATAATTAAATTAGTTCAGAGCCTACATAGGGTTGACAATCTATTGGTATAGCTGCGAGGACAATCTCATTGGTTTATCTTAATCATAGGAACTTGTTCGATAATTCAAGCAAAATTGTGTTCGGTACACCAGGAATGTATTGAGCAGGACCAAAAGTGAAATTAAAATTCATATACTGACATGATTGGACTTATAGAATTTTATAATTTGCTCGAGTGCTTATAAATTTTTAATCTCGAGAAATATTGAATACTGACGCGTTGTAATATTTATTACTTTGAATTACTTACGGGTGTGATTCAATCTGATTGTTTCAATAAATCCTATAGTTTGGGTAATAAATATTAGAATGTGATCAATGTTATATTTTTGAGAAATCCGAGTCCAGAATAATTCTGAATTGTAATACCCCATTGATAAATTCATAAGTTTTGATGTTACTAGTAAATATGGTCAGTAGATTATTAATTTAATCTGATAGTGTATTAAATAAGTTGAATTTAATAATCAAGGATTGTAGATGTTGATGGAATTAAATTATTAATAATTAAATTTTAATAAGCGGGTATTAGTACCTTAATACGGTGAAACATATTATGTACTATATAACTTGGCAAATAAGGACTCTTATCTTTATGATCTGAGATAATTAAATTGGAGTGCAGTTGTAACTATTTAGTAGAATTAATTACAATTAAAAAAATTAGATACACAATTTTACGGTTCACTCGAGGGTTCATAGATTCTTAATCTTGAAAAATATTGAATGCTGACGCGTTTTAATATTTATTACTTTGAATTACTTACGGGTGCGATTCAATCTGATTATTTCAATAAACCTAATATTTTGGCTAATAAATATTAGAATGTGATCAGTATTATATTTTGGAGGAATCCGTGTCAAGAATAATTTTGAATTGTAATACATCCTTGATAAATTCATAAGTTTTGATGCTACCAGTAAACCTGGTTAGTGAATTTTTTAATTTAATCCGGTAATGTATCAAATAAGTTAAATTTGGTAATCAAGAATTGTAGATGTTGGTAAAATTAAATTATTAGTAATTAAATTTTACTAAACGGGTATTAGTAACTTAACACGGAGAATCATATTATGTGCTATATAACTCGGCAAATAATGACTCTTATCTTTATGATTTGAGATAATTAAATTAGAGTGTAGTTGTAACTATTTAGTAGAATTAATTACAATTAAAAAAATTAGAAATATATCACGTGGTGCTGATATGTAATTTCTTAGTTCTTTTGGAAGCCAATTTAACTATTATTCTTGGACCCCCAGTGTAGTCTATAATTGCAGATCAAGTCTCTTTTCTCACTTGACCTAATCAATAAATATGTTACTTAGGCTCATATTCTGCAAAGTTAGGGTTTTAATCAGAAAAAGATAGGAGGGGCGGCGGCCAATTTTGGTGACCACCCACCGATCTCTTGCTGATCTTGCAATTAGATCATACACCGAAAAATCTGAGAAATTATTGTTGCAGTTCTGATTCAAACTTATCAAAATCAGCAGGTATAATTTTTGAATTCTGGGTAATCGATCTTTAATCCGTATTAACGTCTAATCTAAGATCCGTCGGCAATTTTATTCCACGACTCCAACATAACCACCACCATGGAATCCACCATCACCAGCAAACCCAGAAAATATCAAAACAAATTTTGTAAATTTTTTTTATGTATCTATAGCCAAAACTTCATAGGGCCATATTTCGGTGTACAAAGTATGGATTTTAATGCTCTTTAACTTTCTGAAAACCTTAATCCATGATGTACAACTTTTATGTTTTTGAATTCTTGTAATTCTTCTTTCACCATAGGTCAGTTTTAGTTTAAAGTTCTGTAAATTTTAAAGAAACAACCCATAAATTCTTCGTTGGGCTTCTAACCAGCACTGGTTCGAGGGCTCTAACTCTATCCATAGTGAATAATTTTATGCAAATCTTGAACGTTTAGAAAGCTAACATGATAATCTACAACTTTCATATTTAGCACTCAAAATTCAATCAATGAGACCCTTAATTTTTGATCCAAAGATTGAGAAAAAATTAGGGAAATCTGAAGTTTCAGTTTGAGCACTTCAAGCCACCCCTGATTCAAAGATCATAACTTGATGCATAGAACTCATATTCTAGAGATTATTGAACCGTTGGAAAGATCACACATCAAACTACAACTTTGATGTTTTAAGTTTCCCCAAAATTAGTTCCCAATCTAGTTGAAATTCGAAGTAAAAATTGATCCTCAAAGCTTGAAATTGATGAAACAGGTTGGAACAGTCAATTTTGGGAGCTTATATAATTTGATATAGAGTTTAGATTAATGTGATTCTTGTATGGATGAAAATATGATAATATAGGCTACAACTTTTGTGTTTTGAGTTTTTCCAAACAAAGCCTAGAACATATGGAAAAACTAGGCCAAACATAGTGCCTCAATTTAGTCCAAAAGTTAGGAAATTTAGTAAATTTTGATCAACTAACTTTGAACTCTCACCAAAACCTCTACAAAATTCCTAATGACCTGATTCTTATTTCAGTAGAAAGATGACATGAATTTCTGCAATTTTCATGTAGAAACCTCAATTTAATTATGGCCATACCTAAGATATAAATTAGCTCAAAGATTGAATAAAATTTTGAAAAATACTACTGAAATAAGAATGTCAAGAGAGTGGCTTTTGATCAACTTTGGCTAGTTCCATTAACACTTAAGAACTCCAAACATAGTCTTATAACCACTCACTTTGCAGCCCCACATGCAACCTATCCAAAAATGTCAAGATTAGCAAAAAAAAAAAATTTAATTAAAGGTATTAAATTGTCAACCAAATATGACCCTAAAATCAACATTCCATACTTAGAAAATAAAATGGAGAACTTTAGAACGTTTTGAACTACACCAAAATAAGTTCAAATGAAATTTCTAAAAATATATTTAAACTCAGGACATCCACAAACCCTAAAGGAGGTCAAAGCACAAATTTTGGGATAATGGAGTAAAATGAGTATTTTGCCCCTATGTGACCAAACGGACCATTGGACCTGGACAATAGGCGCGTTTTAAGTCTTAAATGGCTTTATGTTATAAAGTTATAAGGATTCTATTATGTCTTTTAATAGGGCCCCAATAGGACCCCAATGATACTTTTGTGTTAGTTTACAGGTATAAGGTGAGTTACAGATGAATCTAATTTTACTGTACAATTTCTTTACTAATTGTATTGTTGTATTAGCATATTTATGAACTGTACTGCTATGAAAGTATGTTTATAAATTATATTGATATGAGAGCATATTTACAAATTATTATTGAAGCCTGCGAATATATGCTCATGTTTATATGGCGGATCCCTCACCGAGGGAGTAAAAATAATATCGAGAAATCTCCACTAGGGAAGCAAAAATATACCGGAGATCCCAACTAGGAAAGTAAAAATAATACCGGGATTCTGGCCGAGGGATTAAAAATAATATTGAGGACCACATGTCAGGTGGTACGAAATGATATCATCCTACTTTTATTATGGAATATATGAGAACGTTCATTCTAATGAAACATACATTCATATTATTAAATATCTTTTATAAGTGAAATAAATGGCCTTCAGTGAATGGTATTCACTGGCCGGTCATGAACCTTTTTTTATGAATTTGGGTCATGACAAGAGGGTTCAAAGGGATTGGGATTCACTAGTGCATGTAAAGGTTCCTGACGTTGGGAATTATGGTCATTGGGTGGCTAACATTATCCCTATAGTAAAAAAAGTGTTCGCAGTCGAGTTTGCATTGACGTTCGAGATTAACCCAATGGGGGTGCTTAAGCATCTCTCACTATCATAGAGTCTGATACATACCCTTCCCATCTAGACAAGACATAAATGAATTGCATGCCTTGTGAGAAAACACCTAACCCGTTAGTAGCAATTTCACCATTCCTTGTTCTATATCTTGGTTTATCTACATATGCAACCCAAACCCTCACATATGTTCCATCTAATGCTAGCTCGAAGACAATTCTAGCATGAATTACAATAAGTCAGTGTATGAAACAATAGAATTGGCATAGGTGATGCCATCAATTATAATGTAAGAAAATAATAGATTGGTATTTACTTGAAACAACCTCAACCTATCATCCACGCAATCAATGGTGACTAGTTCAGCCATCTTAAGCAAAACACTTGGAGGCGTAAAACAATGTCAAGTACATCATTGAAGTACATGCAAACTGCGTGATCACTTTGCATGAAACTAAATTTAATGTTATGGTTCTTTTTGTGGTGTGCAAGGACCAATAAGAACACTGCAACTTTCTCCTCCAATACGACATACTTTGAATCACTCAAACCCACATTTTGAACGAGTGTACAAAGTCGCATGAATGTATGCCTTTTCATACATAGTTATTCATGGCAATTTACGTCACAGTCTCTGACCATTCTGTTTAAATGGTCCATTTGTGTTCGGAAAGGATGTCGTGATATACGCAAGTCCAATGTACCTAAGTTCCTTTCTAGTGCAACATGATAATAATAAGATCATTGGACCGTGTGGAACCCTTGTTCAGTTTGGTACAATGACATGTCATGCGGATAACAGTGTATGTTTCATTTTAGTGATATGGTGTTGTAAGATAGTTTAGGCGCGTATGGTGTTTAGAGTTGATCTCGGAATTTGTTCGAGTGTCCCTCAGGGGGCGGTGAGTTTGAGTGCTTAAATCATGAGAGTCTATTTGTGGTGTGGAATAGTTGTTTCTATTCGAGATGGTGCAGTAGCACCTCGGCGTGATAGAGACCCAATGATTGTGAATAAGATAACTTGTGTGGTTTGAGTTGCTTGTTAACTTAATTACTTGGCACAAATTTTGGGAACAAAATTCTCTAAGGAGGATATGTGAGACACCGCATTCTCGGTAAGTGCTAATGAATCACAAAACGTCGTGAATCGATGATTATCATCCTAAGCCCTAGAGATTTAACTCTAAATTCAAAGGGAGAAATTTAATAGAAGAACTAAAGTGGGCCTAAAAATTGGCCAAACTCAAATAAGACTTAAAAAGTTTTAAACCAATTGGATAAGGTTCAAATGAGTGTGGGCCTAAACGTAAGGTCAATTCAACATAAGAGTTTCAAGAGGCGCAACGCGATATGGGCTTAGGTGAGACCCAAGGTTAAAATTTTGGAAATGAGTTTAATAAGGCCTAGATCATTTAAGGCCCAAAAGAGAGTTAAATCAAGACTTTTGGCCAAAAGTTAATGCAAGCCCGAAGGAAATTAACTAAGTTCAATCTTTTAGTTTTAGCCCAAAATAAAATGTAGCCCAAAAAAGAAATACTTGGGGCCAAAGTAATTAAATGAGAATTAATAAAATAAAACTATATATATATACTATATTTTTGGCCAAGGGGGAGAGGGGAGGAGAGAAAATATGATGTGATATGTGGTCTCTCAAAAATAAAAATAAAAATAAAAATGAAAAAAAAGAAAAAACAAGGGAATTAAAAATCCTAGAACATTATAATTGTACTTTTCCCTAAAATTAGAGAATATGTTTTGAAATAATGCCAAACAAGGCATAAGTATACTTGGCTTCCAAGAATAGGTTATAATGGGACCAAACTAAGCTAACTAGATGGAGGAAATTGAAACTATTCAATTGAGTTGAAACCAAACTAAACTAATTAATGAGGTATATTTTGGATATTTACCATCAAAACTTTCTTCTATAAATAGGAGAATTTTCCCCTCAAAGAAGATATTTTGTCTTCTCATTCTCTCTCTATATTTTTGGCCAAGGGGGAAAGGAAAGAGAAGAAGAAGAAGAAGAAGAAAGAAAGAAGAAGAAAAAAGAAAGAAGAAAGAAGAGAAGAAGAGAAGAATGAAAGAAAGGATGAAAGAAAAGAGAAAGGGAAGGAGACCCATCAACCAAACATGCAAGTGAACTCTTTAAAGAACCTTCTCCTCTCACCTTTAAGGATGTTCTTCAAATCCTAGAAGTGATTTGAGATGATTCCATCAAACTTAGATAGAAGATGGTTAAGATTCACGAGAAACATTTTATCCTTATTCATGATTCTCATCATTCATTATTCTAGTTGACTCATGAACCTAGAAACACATCTTTTGAGTTCTTGGACCTCAATAATAAAATTGTATGATATGAGAATGGGTATGAAGAATAATGATGTCACACCCACTCTCGGAGGATATTTAACCAGCTCAGAGTGGTGCGGCACATGCTCACTTGAACATAACTTAAACATTCAACTTAGGGATGCACTATGCATCACCTCTATTAATTCATACTAGACAAGTAATTCATCTTTTGGATCAAAATCCATAACTACTAATGGGATCCTCAATTCCAAGAATATAAGAAGAATATTCCATGGGATACTCAATCCCAAGTATACATACAAAATAACTTATCATCTCTTGACCATAACAACCTGTTTTAATTTTACACCCCAACAGTTTATAAACAAGATATTCTACAAAGATCCTTCTCCTAGCACTAGGGTGGATAGACTTCTACCCGGATATGATATCTGCAACTAAAAGTGTTACATGAGAGTGGACTTAACATTATAATGAAATGAAACATACAAAAATAACTTTTCTTACAAGATATGATTGAAAAGTAATTTCACACATTTGATAAGAATAGCTCACATATTCCACAAGTAATCACAATTTTTGATAACTCTTCCATCACACAAGTAGGCTCCATGCCCAAGCGATATGTTTTGAACAACTATTTTCATAATACACATAACAACGAACTCACGCTTGACAGTGTCCAAGTAGTCATTTATCTCACAACCAAAAATTCTGACGGTACCGTAATCTTAATCATAACTCACTGCAATAAAGTGACGAATATGAGGGCCACACTTTAATCATCAATGGTAGGTGCAACTGACACCCATAAATGGGTAAATGCTTTAAAGCCTATAACTCACACCCATATAGAGAAAAAGTTATAGACGCTGTCTCACACCCATAGAGAAAAAAGCCATAAAAGCTATCTCATACGGGTCGAATACCCATAAAACATGAAACACTTAAATAAAAATAATCATCACTCATTCATGCAATATGATTTATCATATTCTCATCAAATTATATCATAAAACAAGCTCCACGTTTGAGTGAACTAAGCATTAACTTCATTATTAACAAGAGAACTTTCTTTAAAAAAATATTCATGAGTTCATTACTCAAGCATGTTATTAAAAAATTTCAAGATAATAAATATTCATTATATTTCATTATAATATAACTAGCCACTCTCACCTGATTTGAGCATTACAAGGCCGACCTTCTATAATCATGAGGCGTCGCTCCTCCGTTCGCGGTTACCCCTCTAGGACATAGGTTTCATAATCATCCGTGAGTAAGAATCAAATTATTTTATATATGTATTTAAGTATGACAATATTTTTCTCTTAGCGTCCCTTAGATGAACCTAAGATGATCATGCCTTTAGGATTTGGAACCTTTTTCTCCATGGGTTCCTAAGACCACACTTTTTACGTCCTTGGTCTAAAGGACCAATTAGATTTTTATTATCGTAATAATATTTTTTTATATGTTAATCATTCACTAGATTTTCTAATAACTCAAACTCTTAGGTTTCGGCACTTAGTTCCTCTTGGAACATCATTTATGTTAATTTTTTTCAAAATCCGAGTTCTGTCCTAACTTTTGTAAAATCGTTTAAACCTATCAAAAATTCATAAAAAAATATGAAAACCTATAGAGGCTAGATCTAGATGTTATCTAAGTTTTTCATGAAAAAACCGAAGCTCAAATGTCAACATAAAGTGGCCTACAAAATTCGAGGGACACAGACTATCCGAAAATGACACTATTTGAGAGAATCCTATTTCTCAAAATTCGTCCAATTATAATGAGGTTTATAAATTTTGGATGAATCTAGACCTATATACCTTTATCTTCATATATTGATTATCTCTAGGAGAGTTCTATGGAATTTACTAAAACTCCTCAAAGTGGACTATTTTTTTTTGGATTTCGACGCAGAATGTTCAAAAATGGCATAGGAGTTCAAAATACATTTTTTGATCTAACCAAAAATCACACATTCTCTTGACATGGTAAAATGACACTGTAAAAAATAGATTTTTATTTAGGCACTGTTTGGATAGCACGAAAATTCCTATATTAAACTTTTAGCTACTATTTTACATTTTTTCAAGAGATCTCTTACTTCTATCCTTTTTCTACCCTCTTAACCATGCAAGATTTATTTATAAATATCTTAAGATCACTTTATATGTTATATTAGTCATATTTCTTAACTTTCCCATAGGTTTCAACTCTTTACTTCAACATGATTTCAAATTAAGAAAGTTCTTTTTTCTTAGATTTAAGGTTCCTCCTTGTGTGTTCTTTCATGGTCTCATTTTATTTTGTTTTGAAGAGGGATGAGAGGTGTGAGATGATTTTAGAACTTTTATAAGAGAGTTTTAATAACTCTTACTTGATGATTTCTTGGTTGTGGGTTTGAGGAACTAAGGTTGTTCTTTCTTTCCCCATTCTTCCTTCCTTTCTTATTCTTTTCCTTTATTCTTTCTTCCTTTTTTTCTTGTTTATTCTTTTCCTCCTTATTTCCTTCATTCCCACTGAATTCTTAGAGAGAAGATGTGAGGTTGTCAAATAATTTTTTTTGTTGGGAGAAGACTCAATTTTATAGGCAAAATTTTCATGTGAAAAGGCCTTTCTACCCCTCATTTAGTTAGGATTTTATTTCTATCCAACCAAGCTACCTTCCATTAGGGTTGGTTATATCAATTTGGTTGTGTTCTAGACATGGTTAGGGTTTCCAAATGGAATCATCATGAGCTCCCAAAAGTCTTCGGAAGATAAATCTTCCAAAGTCTTTTCACAAGACTTTTCAATTTTTTTTATTTTTATTTTAGTCACATTAAGTCCTTCTCCTCACATAAGAGTGTTCCATGAATAGGTGTGTATATATATATATATATATGTACATATATGAAAGAATGTAAGACTTGTAAGGTTGGAAAAAACCATTTTCATATGAAAAGTTCATGTCCATCCTTTCATGTCTTTTCCTTTTTCTTTTCTTTTCTTTTTAAAACTTAAAATGTCACATCACTCCCCCTCTCATGGGGGAGCCAAATATGGGGCTTTATATAAATATTTATTTTATTTTAATTATTTTAGAAATTCATGAGAGTTAAAATTAGTTTGTGTCCAATTTAATTCTTGGGGCCAAGTTTTCAACTTTGGGTCTATCTTGGTTTTGGGCTCAAGAACTTAATTTATTAGACCTATTGTTGAAGTATAGAGCCTGATTATTTATACATATTGAGCCCTCATTATATTTGGCCCAAAGCTTCATTTCAATTTTCTTTTGGGCTTTTCTTACTTTTAGGCTTTATGGGTTAGCTTTAAGCTTAATGGGCTACTTTTATTTTTATTTTTTATTTTGGGCATTTTCTCATTTGGACTCAATTCTATTTATTTGACCAATCTTTTAAATTTTTATTATCTTTTGGGGTTTAACTTAAACCCACATAATTATCTCTCTCCTTGGCCCATTCAATCTCCATGTTTTGAACCTAGTTCATTTGTTGCGCCAATGTTAGTCTTTTGAACTTTGAGTTTTACTACTTGAACTTTTCTTACTTCTTTGAGACTTTGTATAAGTCTTGAATTACAAGTCATTAGCTTATCAAGACCCTACTTGAGTCTTCTCAAGTTGCCCACTTGAATATTTATTATGGAGTGACAATCATGAAAACATAATCTTATTCTTGGTTCATGATTATAGGGTATTACATTCTACCCTTCTTAAATAAATCTTGTCCTCAAAACCTTTACGTACCTAATTCAAAAAGATGTGGGTACTTCGGTCGTATCTCCTCCTCTATTTTCCAAGTAGCTTTTTCAATGGAATGACTGCACCATAATATATTCACTAGTGATATGATCTTGTTCCGCAACGCTTGGTCTTTTCTGTCCAACATTTTCATCGACTCCTCTTCATATGATAAATTCGGTCTTAAATCAACTGGTTGCACCGACAGAATATGAGAAGGATCCGACATATATTTCTTTAGCATGTACGCATGAAAAATATTATGTAGCTTTATTAGTTCTGGAGGCAATGCTATTGATACGCCGTGCTTCGAACTCTTCTGATAAATTCATAAGGTCCAATATAGCGAGGAGTCAACTTTCTTTTCTTCTCAAACTGCATGACACCTTTCCAGGAAAATATTTTAAAAAACACATGGTCTCCCATTTTGAATTCTAAATCTCATCGTCGGTTATCCGGATAACTTTTGTGACACCTCACTTTTCACAACACAATTCTTAATCACTAAATCTAAAATAAAGGCGTTAAGCCTTGATGAATGACATTCGAACCCTATGAATAAAAGAATGAATGCATGAAATATGAAATAGGATAAAACTAGAAAGGTAGAATTGATAAAAAAGAGTCTAAATAATTTTTGAACAAGAAGATTTTAAACGTTCAAGTTAGAAAGTCCTTTCAAAGATGAAAAAGATGCAGAAAAGCAAAACGGGCTCAAGTAAGGCCTAGGAACTCCTAAGGCCCAAAAATTTAAAGAACAATTTGGGTAGAGAATGAGGATAAACCCAACTATAAGGGCCCAATAAAATCATAATCCAAAAAACTTAATTAAGAGTTCAAGGAATGAAATCCATGAAAGGCCTAACTGAGGCCTAAGGTTAGGAGAAGCCGAATATAAAAATATATTAGGTTTTGGGCCAAATATTATGAGGGCTCAATATATATAAATGTTTTAGCCTAATTATTTTATTTGTGGCGCAATAAATTAGATGGCAAGCCCAAAGTAAGGATAGGCCCAAAACTTAAAAATTTGACCCAAAATTTTAAATTTGGCCCAAACCCAATTTAATTCTCATAAATTATTAAATATATA
>JAUTBS010451224.1:0-15172 GCA_032361285.1 Aequorea victoria | reverse complement strand
GTGAGTATTTGATAGTAGATTAATGAAACATTATCTTATATGTTCTTATTCTACATTGACCATCAGTGAGATGGCTCACCCAAGATATAATGTGAATTCGAGGTATGCGACTACTGAGAAGACACAAGGGGAGCATACCCCTGACACTACTCCAGAAGTTACAGATACTCCTGTGGCTCCAGCAGCCCCAGCTACTCTAGTAGCACCAGTGGTTCCTGAAGCCCCAGCTGTCCCAGTTGCCGAGGGAGCTCTTCAAGCTCTTCAATCTCTAGTGAGCATGATTGCTGGGAAATAAGCTTAACCAAGAGTGGTTAGCACAGACAGGCCAGTGAGCTTAGATAAAGGCTCAGTCTTTGAGAAATTTTTGAAAGTGCATCCTTCGAAATTCAAGGGGGCAAGCAATCCTGATGATGCAGAAATATGGAAGCTACGCATAGAGAAGACCTTCGAACGGTTGAGTTGCTTGGATGAACATAAAGTGTCATTGGAAATCTACGTGTTTGAAGGACAAGCTGAACATTGGTGGCACATGGTGAAGTGCTAGTATGAAGGGAGAGAACGTGAACTTATCTGAATGAATTTCCTGGCATTGTTCGACGACAAGTACTACCTGGTAGCGATCAAGAAACATAAACAAGTTAAGTTCCTAATGCTAGAAATAAAGGGAATGACAGTGGCAGAATACGAGATAAGGTTTGCGAAATTGTCCTGATTCGCTCCGCAGCATGTTGCTGAAGAAGAAGATAAAGTAGTATTGTTCGACAGAGGTTTACGTCCGAATATTCGTAGTAGGGTTTTGCTGTTTGAAGTGAAAACTTTGTCAGAGTTGGTGACCAGGCTCTTTTAGCAAAAAAAAGTTTGGATGATGCACAGAAAAGCAGGGAGCTGCAACCTAAAAGGTTTAGAGACTCGAAGCTAGCGGGAAATAACTTTGGAGGTTGTAATCCTGCCAAGAAGGCTTATACACCAAATCATCCACAGACTCAGGCAAATGGAAATTCAGGATAACAGATCTGGAATCCATGCAAACGTTGCGGGAAACCCCATTCTCGTGGGTATTGTTGTGATGGTACACCGAAGACGTGCTTCAATTGTGGAAAGACTGGTCACATTCTTTCGGATTGCAAAAATAAGGGAATAAGAGGACAACTGGCGTTGTAGTCTTTTTAGAATCAGAAATAGCCTGCACGTAACAATGGGCCAGCTCAGGGTCAGTACAATCTACCAGGAGATCAAAGGCAACCTACAATCAACAGGGCACAAGGTCAATGTACAGTTACTTAGGGACGTATTTTTGCTCTTACTCATGAAGAGACAGAAGCTTCACCACCTGTGGTGCAAGGTACTATCATCATATCATCTATACCTGCTAGAACTCTTATAGATTCTGGTTCTACACATTCTTTTTGCTTTGCCTAAGTTCTTGCATCGTCTATCTACTATGGTAGAACTTTTAGATGTTTGTCTCTCTATGTCCACTCCTGTTGGGGATACAGTATTACTACATGAGACATGTCGCCTAAGAGTAGTGGAGTTGGATGATAAGATGCTGCTAGTAAATCTCATATCTCTAGCCATTCATGATTTTGATGTTATCTTGGGTATGGATTGACTTTTCAAATATCATGCGACCGTTGATTGCTATTACAAAAGGATAGTTTTTAACATACTGGGATAACCTAATTCTTTCTTTCAGGGAGACGTGAGGTTAGCTGCCCTTCATGAAAATCGGACGTTGAGGAAGAGTTGCGAAGGTCTTTTAGCTTGTGTTGTGGGAACTAAGGTATCATCAATGAAATTGAATGAGCTTTCTATTGTAAGGGAATTCCCGGATGTCTTTTCCAAGAATTTACCTGGCATTCCTCCAAATTGTGAGATTGAGTTCATGATCGATCTTCTGCCTGGTACTACGCCTATCTCTAAGGCACCGCACAGGATGGCACACTTGGAGCTAAGGGATTGTAGGCACAGTTGCAAGAGCTGTTAGATAAGGAATTCATTAGAGCCAATATTTCACCATGGGGAGCTCTAGTTTTGTTTGTGAAGAAGAATGATGGTTCGATATGGCTGTGCATTAACTACAGGGAAATGAACAAAGTTACTATCAAGAATAAATACCATTTACCATGCATTGATGACTTATTCGATCAATTGCAAGGTGCTCAAGTGTTCTCCAAGATTGACTTACAGTATGGTTATCACCAACTGAAAATCAAGGAGACAGACATTTCGAAGACAGCTTTCAGAGCTCGATATGGCCACTATGAGTTCTTGGTTATGCCTTCTGGTTTTACCAATACTCCAGCGACATTCATGAATTTGATGAATTGAGTTTTCAAATCATAGTTGGATCACTTTGTGTGGGGATCCCGCCCTCTCTATCGATCCTTCATCTCTACCTCCGTCCCTCACCCAAAACGAAAGGGGCGTATGCGGAACGAAACACGAGGATAGAAAGGAAAGAGGGATTTTTCCTGAAATATGCGTCTGTGTTGAAGACCGCACAATTTTTGGAGTCGCCACTTAGTTTTCGAATAAACAAAGAAACCAAAAACTTTTAAGGCAAACTAGTCCGTCCTTACCAGACTAAATGGTTCAGGAGCTAGGGTATGAAAGGGGAAGGCGTTAGGCACCCCTCTCACCCGACCTGAGGATCGGCCTCTACTTAACCGTTCTATTTGTTCTTGTCTTAAAATTATCAAAAGTAGCATATACAGAAAGGGGGTTGGAGAGAGAACATTAAAAAGACATACAATGAAATAAAACCTAAACTAAAACTAAGGCTTTCTACACATACTTACACTTTAGGCATGTCAAACGGGGAGATGGCAGCATATCAGTGCAGCTAATGCATATAGGGCATAATGTTAAAGAATAAAAATAGAAAAAAAAGCTATTGGAAGGCTACTGATTTTTAAAAAAGGTAGCGTGCGCCACCTTGAACTTGGCGCGCACCATTTAGCCATGGCGTGCGCCACTTTTGAGCTCTTTAGGGATGACGTGCGTCACTATTGAACAGTGGGCTCGTCAATCAGAGGCTCAAAAGGGGCACTGTTTCAACAAAATAGTGTGCTGTTGTGTGGTGGTGTGTTTAAAACAGAAAGAAAATACGTGAAACAGTAAACATTTTAAAACATAAGCATGCTAACAGTTAGAAATATGCAAAATAAACTGTCCATAAACTACTAAAAATTATTGATTGTTTTGGCACAAGTGGTGGGCGCCATATTGAACATGGCGTGCGCCACCTTTAAGTCCTCTGGAGATGGCGCACGCCACTACAGAACAGTGTGCTCGCTATTCCAAGACTCAAAAGGTTACTATTTTGAAAGAAACTGTTCTGTTGTGTGCATATGAGTTTTCATACGAAGAGGAAAGAAGTATAAAGAAGCATTATAATCATTTTAAAAAAAAAAAAGAGATTGATAAGAAGAAAATAACTAATTAAACATACAATTCTAATAAATAGAAAATATGCTTAAACAAAAAATAAGGAGACAAAAGAAAGAAAAACGGGGAGAACGAGACCAACGGCCTCCTCCTCCCCTTTTTATAAAATAAAAGAGGTTTTTATAAGAAGAAGAAAGATATTAATGGAAAGAGATGAGGAAATGGAAACCTACCGTAAATCCCATGAGCTAAGTTTTAAGCAGTTTTTGCAGCATTTCCTCACGTATGGCACGTCTCCGAAGAGTCCTCTGTACGATCTTCGGGTCTTATGAGTCCTTCCAAATGTCAAGAAATCTAAATATTGGTTCATTCTAGTGAAGTTTCGATTAGCTTAGCTTAATTAATTAGTTTGGCAAGAGTTCAGGTTGAAAGTATATCGGGAGTCAGGATCGGGGGTTCAATTCTACAGAGGTTTGGTGCTCTTCTGAATTCAGGGGTCTAATTTGAGGTGCAGGAGGGGTTCTATTTATAGAGGTTTGGGGTGAGAAGCTGACTTAGTGTCCAAGACTCCTCTCAAGTGGCGCGCGCCATGTGAGAGGTGGCGTGCACTACTTTGAGGTGGCTCCACGCTAGGTGAAAGTCAGTTTAGGGGTTCTGACATGGCTTGGCCAGGAGTTTGAAAAGTATATGGCGCGACGCTAGCAATTGAGTTTTGAAATGGCTTCAGATATTTTGGAGGGAAGTGGCGTGCGCCACATAGAGGTAGCGCCGTGCTAGGTGGTGGCACCGAGGGGTGTTTTTGGTATTTTTGGATATTTTGGGTTGTATCAGGGTGTTTATGGTTGCTTTGGAAGGAACTCGTCAGACTCTTGGACTCGTACGGAAGCTCCTTTCAACGTGACTTATGTACATTTCATCATTGGAAGGCTACGGGAACTAGACGATGTTCGGTTTAATAAAAAATGGTATGTCTACAGTTGTCCCTCTTTGACAGAACTCTCATCACAAAGTATGGATGAGTGAATGTCAAAGAATCATAGACATTCCCTTTTAATTAAGCCGTTTATCAAGAAAAATAACAAAAACAAACAACAGAAAGCGAAAACCAAACATCCTTTTATAGTCGTGCCGGACTGCGAGCAACAGTTTATAGTTGTGCTGGACTACAAGCATTAGTTTATAGTCGTGCCGGACTGCGAGCATCAGTTTACAATCGTGCCAGACTGCGAGCAATCAGTTTATAGTCGTGTCGGACTGCGAGAAATCATTTTATAGTCGTGTCGGACTGCGAGCAAATCAGTTTATAATCGTGCCAGACTACGAGCAATCAGTTTATAGTCGTGCTGGACTACGAGCAAATCAGTTTGGATTCGTGCGGGAAAAAAGGTACTCAGTTGAAGGTCATGAGATAGACCGGTTTATTCGATTCTGGATCATGGGACGGACACAAAAGCTCCCAGTTTTAGGTCATGAGACGGACCCAAATCACTCAGTTTAAGGTCTTGAGACTGACCCTTTTTAGAAACCCGGGGTTTGAAAGATGAAGCTCGGTACGCGAAAGAACGGAACGATCGAGAAAGATTCCTAAGAGTTTCTAAGGATATCAGAGACTGACTCCGAATATGGAATTTAAAATTTGGAAACTAAAAGGATGATAAAATAGGAAGAGGGCATGTGACGTGTGGGAGATGAGGTGGCGTGGCGCCAGGTTGGGAAGCGTCACATGGTGCGACGCCATGTGGGGAGGAGGGAAGTGGCGCGCGCCAGGTAGGTGAAGGGTCGCGCGTCTTCCTTTAAGTACGGTCGCGGTTCATTCGCGTCCGTACACGACTCTCAAGCATTCTCTCTCTCTAGCTCTCACCTCTCTACTTTCTCTCACTCTCTAACAAAATGGAAAACGGCGGAGACAAGACAACTGGCGGTGCGGGTCATGAGACAGACCCCACCCCCGAGGTTCTAGGGACTGCGGTCCCGGCTCAATCTGGTGGGACCCAGAGCACGGAGTATCTTTTAAGAGACCTCCAGAGCTTGGGAGGACTCAGCGACTTACTCGCCAGTCCCTCTCTACAGCCCTCGGAGAGATCGGTCGCCATGGAGGATATGACGGACGCGGCCAAGGCAGCCTAGACCACGGAGCAGGTCGGGCCTGACGAGCCACCCACTACTGAGGACACAGTGGCGGATAGCCCACAGCCCCAAGATCCCTGCCGCGGGGTCCTAGCCTGGGACATACCGGGGGGTTTCAACCCGGTGCAGTATGACCCCCCGGATCACACGCTGGAGCCTTAGGCCCTTACCCGCTTCCACTATACCGACTCAAGCACGGAGCCGGACTTGCTTCTCCGACCACACAGCCTCCATTTCTCGACGGTGATTCGCCAGATATGCCTCAAACCTTTTCTATTTCAATTCTGTTTTAATTAAACCCAAAAAAAATTCAAAAACTTAAAAAGAAGAATTTGGACTTAGATGTATGCACGGGGTATGCCCGAAGCGCTTGGATGGATATTTTCATGGAATGAACAATAAACAACTTAAACCCCTAAAATTTAGAACATATTCGAACTTAGAAACATTGCATGCTTGGGATGAACCCCATATTTTCTTTCTTTTCATGTTTTGTATGTTTTTCATTTTTTTCCATTGGGTTGAGTGCCAATGCATCCCGTGGTGAAAGTTTTTTGATTTTTGTCCCTGGATTAACGTTTGCACATTTTCCGAGGGAAATTTATTTTTAGTTTTTCTCCATTCGGGTTGCAAGTTAACGCTTCTCGATGTGAAATTTTATTTGTCCCTAGTCAAACGTTTGCACGTCTTTCTATAGGGATTTATTTTATTTTGGTTTCGACCAATTCAAACTTGGGTCACGTATTAATGCAATCTAAGCTGGGTAGGCTTTCCATCATCCCGACCAACTAAGGTTACATCTCGCACTTCCTGAGATGGGTAGGCTTTCCATTGTACCAACCACCTTAGGTTGTGTTGCACGCTTTCCGAGAGGAAACTAATACTATTTTTCCCTAGTCCGGTGTTTGCACGCTTTTCCATGGGAATTTTTTATTTTGGTTTTGATTAACTCGAACTTGGGTCACGTATCAATGCAATCCAAGTTGGGTAGGCTTTCCATCATCTCGACCAACTTTGTCTACATCTTACACTTTCCGGGATGGGTAGGTTTTTCATCATCCTGACCACCCTAGGTTGTGTTGCACGTTTCCCAAGAGGAAACTAATATTGTTTGTCCTTAGATTAGAGTTTGCACACTTTTTAGGGGAATTTTTTTATTTTGGTTTCGATTAACTTGAACTTGGGTCACTTATCAATGCAATCCAAGTTGGGTAGGTTTTTCATCGTCCCGACCAACTTAGGCTACAACTCGACCTTCCTGGGATGGGTTGACTTTCCATCTTCCCGACCACCTTAGGTTGTGTTGCACGCTTCTCGAGAGGGAACTAATACTGTTTATCCCTAGATTAGCGTTTGCACACTTTTCTAAGAGAATTTCTTTATTTTGATTATCTTTAATGAATTTTAACTTGGGTTACGTAAAGACGTTTCCTGAGAGGGGCAGAGCTTCTCTTCGGTCTGCCCGAATCAGGTTACACATTGGGCCCAACACTCGACGACTTACACGACTTATCCGAATGTACTCCAATTTGGCTAGATTAATTGGTCCCGACCAACTCTATGTTGAGTCGTACGTATTCCTGAGGAAATTAATTGGCTTATTTTTGGTGTCCCTAGATAAATGTTTGCACATCTTCCTAGGGGTGTTTTTTGGGTATTTTTTAATTAACTCCGTCTAGGGTTACGTAAAGAAGTTTTCCAAGAAGGGTGGGGCTTCCCTTTGGTCTGCCCGAATCAGGTTACACATTGGGTCCAGCGCTCGATGACCTACACGACTTATCCGAATTTATCCCAATTTGGCTGGATTAGCTGGTCCCGACCAACTTTAGGTTGAGTCGTACGTATTCCCGAGGGAATCAATTGGCTTGTTTTTGGTGTCCCTAGATCAACGTTTTTATGTTTATCCAGAAAATTATTGTTATCCTTAAAAGTTTTGTTTTGTCCATAGATAAACATTCTCACATTTTTCTAGGGGTTGTTTGTTACTTTTACTTTTACCCGCGGGTTATGTAGCAACATTTACCAAGGTGGGTAAGATTTCCTACGGCTTGCCTGGATCGGGTCACACTTCACACTTCTGCTCAGTGACCCCTGCGAGCTATTTTGGCTCTTGGTCATCCTAAGTTGTGTTCCATATTTCCTTAGCCGGGCGGGGGTGTTTTTACCTGACTAACTTAGGTTGTGCTGCCCATTTCCTGAGATGGAATTTGGTGGTTTTGTTCCTAGATAAACGTTTTGTGTCTGTCTGGAAAATTATTATTAGGGTTTTGTCCCTAGACAAACATTTTTCACGTTTTTCTAAGGATTTGTTGTTAATATTTTTGGTTGTCCCTAGATGGATGTTTGCACATTTTTCTAGGAAAATTTTTATTTTAGGCCTGTTCAAGATAGTATTTTCACACCTTCCTAGATTTTATTAAATTTTCTATTTTTGACTGACTTAGGCTGCATTTTCACGCTTTTTAAGACAGAAGTTTTCTTTTAGGTCACCAAAAATAGCATTTTCACGCTTTTCTAGATTTATTAGATTTTTTCTTTTTGATCTGACTTAGGTTGCTTTTAAAGGTTTTCTAAAATAGAATTTTCTTTTAGGTTCACTAGAAACAACGCTTACACGATTTTCTAGGTTTATTGGATTTTTTTCTTTTTGATCTGACTTAGGTTGCTTTTTAAGACTTCTTAAAATATAATTTTCTTTTAGGTTCACTAAAAATAATGCTTACACGCTTTTCTAGGTTTATTGAAATTTTTTTTATCTGACTTAGGTTGCTTTTTAAGACTTCCTAAAACATAATTTTCTTTTAGGTTCAATAGAAACAACACTTACACGCATTTCTAGGTTTATTAGATTTTTTTTAATCTGACTTAGGTTGTTTTTTAATGCTTCCTAAAATAGAATTTTCTTTTAGGTTCACTAGAAACAATGCTTACACGCTTTTCTAAATTTATTAAAAAAAAATTTGGTCATCACATTAAGTCGCGCTTCCTGCTTCTTGTCATGACAAATTTTTCTTTTCTCAGATAGATTACGTGCTCTTCTTCTTCTTTTTTTTTTTCTAGCTTACATTACCCTTTTTTGTATTGTTCTTCTTTTTCCCTTTTTTACAGACCACCGACTACTTACGTGGATTCAGGAGCTCCGCCCAGATACTCGAGTGGTATGGGGCTCTCCCTCCAGAGAGTCTGACACTCGTGGATAGATCCGGGTTTAGCCGGTTCATCCCCTTCCTCATGAGTACTCATAATGACAGAGTACTCTTGACGGCCTTAATATAGAGGTGGTGGGATACCACCAACACCTTCTACTTCCTGTCTTTCGAGGCCATCCTGACCCACTTGATTTTGCGATGATCGCGGGGATCAGGGTAGGGGGTGACCCGATTCACCTCGACGTCACTATCGGCGAGTGCACTGAGGCACTTATTCATTGGCTGGGCGAGGTTCCGCCGCGCATCGACCAGGGGCGTATCCGGTATGCCTGGCTTGTGGAGAAATACAGGAGGGTCGTATGCACTGAGCCCCGCCACTTTGAGTGGGTCGCCCATGCATTCTTACTTTACATGATTGGTGCGTGCCTATTTTCGAACATGAACAACACCGTTCATCTGTACTTTCTAGGAGCCTTCCATGATTTTAACCGGATAGCGTCTCTCAACTGGGTAGGAGTGGTGCTGGCGACGATCTACACTGGTCTGCGGTCTGCCTGTCAGACCAGGGAGAGTTCTGTGATCGGGTATTGGCAGATCATCGAGGTATGATTCTCATTTCATTCTTTGTCCATTCATTTTAATTTGCACCTATCGCTTATTCAACTGGTCCAACTTATTCCATTTTTGTTGTTTTTGTATTTTTCTCTCTTTTTTTATTTTTATTTACTTACAGTTGTGGGCCTACGAGTTCCTGGGTTTAGCACTCCAAGAGAACACCCACCTGGATCCCCAGATCATCCCGAGAGTAGCTCGGTGGGTCCGGAGCACGCGGGCGAAAAAGGAGGACCTGAAGGATGTGAATACCTACCGCCTCACCTTGGATCGCCTGTCCGTGGCACAGGTATGTCTATTTCTCTTTTTATGTTAGTTTTTATATCTATGATTAATCCTGTATGTAACCCATGCCGGGTTTTTTTTTTTTTGAATTATTTTGTAGGTTAATAGGCGACTATGGGAGGGCATGGAGGACAGAGCCGGTGAGGATCTGATGAGGAGCCGCTGGGGGGCCATCTCTGTCTAGAGTGGTACCTAGGCCAGCGAGTGGTCCGCCAGTCACTAGGGCTGGACCACTTCCGGGTCCCTCAGCCTCCTCCACCTAGCATGAGGGCCACGCAGACCATGTCATCGGAGGAAGTTGTTGAGGCATTGTATGGCCTCCCAGCTGGGGATATCCTAGCCGAGAGGGACTACACTGTCTTTGCACACGACCGTCTGAAGCGTCCGATGGTTGCCCAGCATGCGGATTCGCAGGCTGGACAGCCCACGACGTCTCAGGTTCCTCCTGTGGTGGGTGTTCGTCCTTCTCATGCTCGCGGTGGTGGTGGTGGGTCCACTTGATATGTCCAGGGTACCGCTGCTGGTGGTGAGGCTTCCTTGCCTCCAGTACCTCGGGAGGTGGTGACCTACCCCTACGGGCTTCTATATGCTATCCCCGTTCAGGTCCCTGAGGTACCGAAGCTACGTCCGACGGGGGACGAGCAGGTATTTCTTTTATCTTTGGTTAGCGTCTTTCATCTTCTTTAACCACGTATGTTACGTCTTTCATCTTCTTTAATCACGTATGTTAGTCCTTCTAACATGTTCTTTTATTGGTTCTTTATTTCTATTTCAGGTCTTTTAGGTTTCCCGGGCTTACATGGAGAGCTTCCTCGGCTTTTGCTCGAGCCTGATGGTTCTGGCGGGGCAGTAGACCCAGATGTTGTTGGATGCTCAGATACATCCCATCCCTCGGCGCCCCCAGTTTCCTCGTCGGCCGGTGAGTATTCTTCTTTTAGTGGCTCGTAGGTCCATTTTTTTTAATTTATTTATGTGTGTTCTTTTGGTACTTATTCTATTTCTTTTCTCCCCCTTTTTTTATTTTAGAGCCTTCCTCCGCCAGCCGTACCTGGGTGCATGGGACATCCTCGTCCTCCCCCGTTTCTCACCCGGCAGTCGCCAGCCCATCTGCAGCCTCCCAGGGATCCGTCTTGCGGACTGGAGTTCGTTGAGGGTGTCAGACAGACAGTGATGGTGACGTGGATGCGGAGGATGCCACCACTTTTGCATCCTCCGTCACGGAGCCTTCCCGCCGCTCCTGTCATCGTCGGGACTAGGATCCCCCGCTTCTCTTATATCTTATGCACTCTGAGATACATTTTTTCTTTTTTTTAACACATACATTTTTTATTTACTTGGATGAGATAAGCCTTTGTGCCTAATTAGTTTACTTTATTTTTTGTTTATCTTTTCTCTTTCCTCTTCGTACGGATATTTTATTTATTTATGGATGGATGAGTTGTCTTTTTATTATTTATTCACATGGATGATCATATATGATGTATGTACAGGAAATCATATTTGCAGATTTATCTACAGGGCATATGTACAGAATGAGCTATTTACAGGGATTGGATATTTACAGGGATCATATTTCCAGGGTTCATATTTACAGGATGAACTATATACAAGGTTAAAATCAAAGGTTCTAAGAACCAAAGAAATATTCACAAAAGATTTATTTACAAGAATTTCTTTGTTTTAGTTCTCTTTTTATTATTATTTTTTTATTATTTTTTTATGGTGCTCCTTTTCGGGATTTGCGTTGGATTTTCAAATTTATACGAATACATATTTACGGATGTTAGGAGATAATAAGGCATAGACCGAATCGGATATACTAACACCCTTAGATATCAAGTGCCAGTGGTGATAGGCATAAACACAAAGCAGGGGAGAACAAAACTGCTTTCTTTCAACGCCTTAACAATGGTGGTGCCACGTCATGTAAGAATGACATGGTGCGCGCTAGCTCAAAGTGGCTTGCACTATGTGTAGGTGGCGCAAGCCAGGTATGACAGGTTTGAGACCAGGTTCTGTCCCCCAGATTTCTATAAAAAGTAGTGCAACCTTCTTCCAAACAACCATTCTAGATTCTGTAATATGGCTTCTTCTAACCAAAACTCTCTGTCTTGCTGGGCCGACGAATTTACCCAGATCGAGCAAACCAATTTCGTGAATTTTGGTTTGAACGCTCTTTTCCATTTGAGATCTGTGAGGATGGATTGGAATTTTCTAAAGGCATCCACTCAACTGTGGGATCCGGTGACTCATACTTTCAGACTTGGAGATGACGAGCTATATCCAACCATCGAAGAGTTTGAAGCTATTCTGCATCTTTTCCCCCGAGCGGAGATTTTGATTCCTTTGTCGTCGGTGAGTCCAAAGAAACTCTTGTGGGATTTATGTGGGTTGAGCAGTAATGAGGCTTCTCTTATCCTTCATGATGGGGTTCTTGATATATCTGGCCTAGTGAGCTACTTTCGTCCTGCCAGCTCTCTTTCCGATTTTACTCTGCAGTCTTGTCATTGCTATGCCCTATGCATCTGCTTCCTTACCCAATTTTTTCTCTCCCCGGAGGATGATGACATTAGTACTACCTTAGTACATGTAGCCTCCCAGATAAAAGAGGGAAAGAACTTTGTACCACAGGTTTTGGAAAAAACACAAATTAGTTTGAATGCTGTACAATCTGGTGCCTCTTGCTTTTACGGGCAGTCCCCTACATCTCCAGGTACCTCTCAAAGCTCTCATTTTTTTACACTTTTCTCTCGATTTTTCCACTTGGGCTCTCCTTTTTCTCATATTTCTGAATTTTTCCACTCAACTCTCCTTTTGTATATCTCTCAATTTTTCCACTCAACTCTCTTTTTTCTGTATTTTCTCTCAGATCTGGTTGATGGAGAAGGTGAATATTTTGGAGTATCAACTGGCGGGAGCTTATACCCCGAGAGTCTTTCTTCAAAGAGGGGTTTGTTGTCCTTGCATTATCTTGACCGAGTGGCATGATTTCTTTGATGCTCAAACGAGTGAAAATATCTGCTGGCGTTGTCCCTGGTGGACCATTCCTGTGGCGACGGTTTTGACTATGGAGCATTCTGGCATTCTGCTTGTTGGCTTGAGCTCAACCACTTTCTATTTTCCTTCTCGTATTCTGTGCCAAATAGGTCGTGCTTAGCCTAGCCCTCCGACAGTAACTCATATGTCCACTTCCTTTCATCATGCTCCGTTCCTGGAGCGTTATCGGTGATTTTGGTCATCCCGGAGGATGATTGGCTCGGAAGATCCTTGAGGGATGCCTTTCTGATGTAATCCTTCACACAGCTCGGAGGAAATAATGATGGGAAGATGACAATGATGTGAAAAAAAGGGAGGACTCGGTCTAGTTGTTCCTGCTGTACTTCCATTATTATGTTATCTTCTTTCTCTTTTGTTTTTTTTTTTTAAAAAAAGACTTAGGATTTGGACTTTTCCTTTTTCATGTATAAACTTTGTTCATTAAAGTTAAGTCATGAAAATTTCTCCCTTTTCTGATGTTTGATCTTCTTACTTCATTGGCTTGATGTTCATTTTTTCCATAAAATGGAAATTGATCAAAGATTTTTCAAAAGATTTTCACATTGAAATCATAATCAGATGGAGGGTTTTGAAAGATGAGGTGCAGGCAAGTGTTTCCCCTTTTGTTCTTTACTTTTTCTTTTTCTTTTGCTTTTTTGTTTTTGAGATAGGATTTATTTATGTACAAGTTTGTGCCAAATTTCAGATTAAAGTTGCCTATGTATCCCAAAGAACAGGAATTAGGCCACAACGTAGTTCCGGTCGGGTTTCTCTCTTGATTTTAACACTCTCCTTTTTTAATGCCCTTCTTTTGCCAAAGTTGCCCTTTTGGATTTTCAACCTTGCGGGCTGCTCTTATTTTTGCCTGAGTTATTTAATTTCATCAGTTTTATAACCCGGCGAGCCTCTCTCATTTTTTTATTCATCATTTATTTATTTATTTTTTAAGGGTAATACTTTTTGAGTTCGTCCAAATTGGTTGAGGTACTGAAAGTGTTTCCATCCAGGTCCATATTAATAACGGCGCCTCCCGTCATAATAGATTTGATTATGTATGGCCCGGCCCAATTTGGTTTGAATTTCCCTCGTGGGTCAAAGATAGGGGCACAGATTTCCTTGAGTACGAGATCCCCTTCCCTGAGGTCCCTGGTCTTCACATTCTTATTAAACGCCCAGGCTACCCTTTTCTGATAGTCTTGAACGTGAAAAAGCGCTCTCAATCTCCTTTCATGAAATAAAAGCAAGTCCTCGGAACGATCCCTCTGCTATTTCTCTTCGGGTATGCTGCATTCTACTAAAACTCTAAGAGAAGGAACTTCTAGTTTTATGGGTAGGACAACTTCTATCCCATATACTAGAGAGTAGGGGGTGACTCATGTCGAGGCTCGGATTGACGTCCTATAGCCCCAAAGCGCAAATGGTAACTTTTCTGGCCAATCCTTACTGGCTTCTATTGTCCTTTACAGGATTCTCTTAATGTTCTTGTTAGCCGCCTCGACTGCTCCATTAGTCTATGGCATGTACGGTGATGACTTGTGCGATGTGATTCTATATTCTTCTATTAAATCTAGTACTTCCCCTTGGAAGTGGGATCCATTATCGGATATGATTTCGTGAGGAACACCATATCGGCATATGATATTCTGCTTGATAAATTGGCCACGTGAGAAGCTTTTAGGACTAAAAAGAAGGCAGCCCTAACCTTGTCAATGATGTCTATTCCCCAAACTAAAAATGGCCAACTGGAAGTCATGCTATGTAATTCTGATGGTGGTAGATGTACTAGATTTGTATGGATTTGGCACTTGCGGCATCTTTTGACGAACCTGACGTAGTTCGTTTTTATTGTCATCCAGAAATAGCCTTGCCGCAAGATATTTTTGGCCAACATCATTCCGTTCATGTGTGGCCCACAGAGTCCTTCGTGCAATTCTCTTATGATCTCTTGACCTTCTTCGTCGGTTATACAAAGCTTGTTCACCCCTAGATAAGCCCTTTTATACAGTTTTCCGCCACAGATGACGAACTGAGCTGCTAATCTTGTGATGGCTCTCTTATCCTTCTCGTTGGTATTCTCTGAGTATCTTTCCTCCTCGATAAAATTATGAATGTCGTGGAACCACGACAAATCATCTTCTTCTTCTTATTCCAAAGCTGCAACTTCGTATGCTCTCATGCTTATCTGTTCAATCACCAAAGGCCTCATTTTGGCCTTTGCCGGTATATCAATCATGGAGTCAAGAGTGGCAAGGGCATCAGCAAATGTATTCTAAAGTCGGGGTATGTGAATGAAAACAACTTTCTCAAAACTGGGAATGAGTCAATCGAGCCCCTGATAGTATGGCATTAACTTCTCCTCTTTGACCTTCTCTTTCCCACTGGCTTGGGAAATGACCAAGGCTGAGTCACCGATCACTTCTATCTTTCTTGCCCCTAATTTCAAGGCAGTTTCCATCCCAGTAATGCACACTTCATATTTGGCCTGATTGTTAGTAACCTCCTCTCTCCGTGAGCTCTCGGTTTTAGTTGTTTCATCTCGGGGCCTTGTCGATGGTTGCTTGCGTCCTCTCCTG
>JAUTBS010451114.1:0-15175 GCA_032361285.1 Aequorea victoria | reverse complement strand
CCTTAACCGTTGAGTCAACTAGGGTCAACACGAGATTCAAACCGGTTATGTTCCCTAGCTGGCCAAAGTCATCTTCGAAGAAAAATATCTCTTGAACTTTTATACATATCCCAAGAATCTTATCTCATGATCGCACCACATATACATAAGAGAATAATTCATTTTTTCTTTGTCTTTGAAACAATTTTTGACATGAGGTTTGTAGAATAGTACATCATACTATTTTATTTACAAGTATTTAAAATATATACAGTTTTTCTTAAAACAGTTGTATAATACATACTATTATTTACAAGAGTTTAATACATACATTTTTTTTAAAACGATTGTAAAATGAGTTTACAGAAATAAGTAATATGCATAATAATTTAAAACTATTTGAAGAGAAGAACAGTTGCATAAAATAATTTTTGGAGAAATAAGAGAATTTGTTTGAAAGATAAATAGCAAGAATCCACTCACCTCAGGTCCGAGCTAAATTCTAAAGGTATGAGAATGGAAGCTACGTCAACCTGATATAATCCAATAAACTAGATGAATAAAAGAAGTTAAAGAATCAATCTAAAGCTACCAAACAATCCCTTAACCCATTAATGATTTCCCATGTTTGTTTATGAAGTTAATTCCATTGTTGGTTGATTTAATTTTTCTTTAAACAAATGCCCAAACAGGGCCTAAGCTCTTTAGAATCCATTTCAAGTGTTAAATTGATCATACTTTAATTTAAAGTATTTTAAACAAGTGTCCAAACGGAGCCTAAGGGTTTTGAATTAGTTTTAATTCATTTTTCATGTTTCACGGTAGTGAGTCAACCCAAAGAGGGTTTGGGTCGACATAAGGGACATTCTAAATGCTTTGAGTCGACACCAAGATGGTTTGGGTCGACACAGAGACTTTTTAATAGTTTTGAGTCAACATCAAGTGAGTTTGGGTCGACACAAAGGAGTTCTGATCAACCTAACGCAAGTTGGGTCGACCCAAAAGTGCTTAGCGTCGACCCTAGGGTAGTTTAGGCAAGGTTGGGTCGACACAGAGAGGGCACAAGTCGATACAAAGAGAGGAAGAAGCACAACAGCACACTCTGCTGGATTCCGTTCGGACGGAAGTCGCGGGCGTCCGGACGAAAAAGTCCAGAAAGCCCAGTAACCTCCTTTTAAGGCACGTGAGTCGACCCATTCCTCTCCAGGGTCGACCCAAGCTACGGAGAAGCCTCCTATGGCTTCCAAAACTTGGTTTTTCCTTTGTTTTCTTCCTCGTTTCACTTCTTCAATCATCATATAAGATGTTCTAACATGTTTTTAGAAGTTTAAAACATAAAATGGTGGTTGATTACTTGATTTGTTCTCCTATGAAATTACATATATATAAGTCAGTATATACATATATACATATATATATTTCTATTGTTATAATATATATATCTTGATTATATACATCGTTTGGTCTCTGTTTCAAGTGATGATAAACTTTTATTTATTTACATGTGTTTGGTGGGTTGATCAACAAGATAAATTTAATGATGATATAAAATGATTGTAAACATACATATGTATATATTATACATACTGCTATATATATATATTGACCCTGGGTTTGAATGATACAACATATTCACTTTCATACTTTTGTGGTTTGATTCATTAACTAAATGATGAATTATATAAAGATATATGTGTATATATATATATATATACTGATACATACAGTTATACAGTGTGAGTAAATAGAACAGAGGAGTATTTTTATACCAGAAATCACCATATGGTGAGGAAGATGAATCACAGGCGTGGTGATGACGATCGTGGTGGTTGTGCAAGGCGGTGATGCACGGCGGTGATGGTGACGACTAGTGATGGCAGTGATAGTGCACTGTATATGAGAGCTAAGAGAATTACAGGTTGTAATTCTAGAGATAGAGAAGTATGAAGTTCTGTAAATGGGTTGTAATGAGGGAGAGAGAGAGAGAACTACAGAGACGTAATGAGGGAGAGAAAGCTGAGGGAGTGAGACGATCTGAGTGAGTGAGGGAGATGAACTGGGGAAGGTCCCTCTTATAGGCACACCATGGGACATCCTCCAAGATTCCCTCTGTGTATTCCTCCATGCAATGCTCCACTTCCACTGACCTCTCCCATTATCATTTGTCTGCACCTTTTCCCTTTGTCTTCTCCCCTATTTCATTTTTTCTAAATTAATTACTCATTAAATTATATCTTAAATAAAAAAAATTATTTAATTAAATAAATTTTATTATTTGTTAAGTTAATTAACTCATTATTTATTTTAATAATTATTTATTTCTTATAATAAAAATTTAAATTTTTTACCGGGTTTTACAATTTAGCTCGACAATGCTATTTACAATACAAAACAAATTTATGGACATGTAGCAAGGACTCAGCCAGAGTACAACAAGAGTCTTCCTGAGTAAGGGGTCGAGGGAGAACCGAACACCACCCTCGATGACCGAGACAAACGAAAATGGACATTCTCCATGCTTAGCAGCATGGATATCTGTCCGACCACTAGGATCAAAGAGTTTTAAGATGACCGAGCTGAAAATATTGCACTCCCTCCTAAAGATACCCATACCCTCAGGATCGGCACACATGTATCTAAACTTACTCATGGGTCCACTAATACTTTTAGGGCCGATCTAAAAGCTATGAACGGTTCGAGGAAAAATTAACCAAAAATCTTAAAAACCTAGAAAAATTCATACAACTCAGAAAGACCCAAAAGTTCTAGAGGAAGCTCAAAAGAAAAAGAAAATAGAGAGTGAAAACTAGGGAGTGGGAGCCTACGAGAACAATGAGGAAAGTTGGGGGAAAGAGTTTGAAAGAAGGAGAACTTACAACGACGACATCGACAATAATGAAGTGAAGTAGCAGCGACTTCGTAGATGACCTTTCAGATGGAATATCTCTCAGAAGATTTGGGCAAGTGCTTTGGCAGATAGGTTGGCATGTGATACCTCTCAGAAGGTTTCTCACAGAAGCTCACTAGAAATAGCAAGTAAAGGTTCAATGGGGGCAAAGGCACGCCTTTTATAGAGCCCCAAGAATCCCAAGGGTCGCGTCAGAAGACCTAGGGGAACGTCTAGAGGTGAAAATACGTTTGAAGGGCCAAGCAAAAGTTCAATCTGGTGAGGATGCGTGGGGCCGAGCAAACAAGATTTGATATCGAGCACCAATCCCAACGGTCGAGCCCAACAATTCAGAGGAGTAATCAATGCCCAATAGTTACATCAGAATACGAAGCAACGTTAGCGGCGCTTGGGGAGGCGCGAGATAAGGTAACGACATGTGAATTGATGAGACACTGAAGCGACGCTCTTAAATGCAGCCACACTCACGTGTTGAACCTCAGTTCGGTGCCATATAACATGGGCTGAGCGAAGGGAATAACGTATAGGTACCTCGACGTCGTAGAACAT
Source organism: Aequorea victoria (assembly GCA_032361285.1). Taxonomy (NCBI): domain Eukaryota; kingdom Metazoa; phylum Cnidaria; class Hydrozoa; order Leptothecata; family Aequoreidae; genus Aequorea; species Aequorea victoria. Next base: position 11,739 of record JAUTBS010451114.1, on the reverse strand, counting down.
GGGCCAAGCATAGCTAATGACATACAGACACATCGGCGCCATAGAAAATGGGCCGAACATCCTTACTAAGATCGAGCAACTCCCATAACAAGGCCCTGGGGACCAAACAAGCTCCCCTTCTCCTCCATACCCAGGAGTTGGAGGCCCAAGCCTCTACTTCAATGGCCGAGATGTTGGCCTTGAAGACGCAACTTGGGGATGTTAGCAAGGAACTAGAGGCCATTCGGCTTGCCCAAGCCAAGGTCAAAACTTCCCAAAAGGAGCGTGACGACCAAATGTTGCAAGTTACCTAGGACGAGGCGGTGGGCCACTATGTGGACGAAGTCCACAAAATCAAGGTCGAAGTCTTGTATGCCGATTATAGGACCGCACTCAATAAGGCCAAAATTCTAGTGGAATCCCCTCTCTTGATTAAAATTTTTTCTCATCCATACAGTGGTGAGCCCATCCCTCTAATAGTGGCCGAGCAAGCATCGGTGGAGACTCCCGCTGAGGACGACCTTGCTGCCGAAGGGGATCGCACTGAAGTGATCGAGGTGTGATTCTCTAGTGTAGGACTTGTATTTTTCTTTTGTTTACTTTGTATTTTGTTTCTGACGTCGGTCTATTTCTCAGTTGTAAAGACCGACATTTTTATGTAAGCCTTAGTCCCCCATCATATATAATAAAATTTTCATTCCCCACATGCTATGGATTTGTTTACTATTTCAAAGCATCTTTGTCTCGCTCGATCGAACGTATTTTAATTCAATAGTGCCATAAATGTGCACATTGGCACGCTTCAATAAAGCTTCATATAGGACTAAACTTCTCGGTCAGGAATAATACAGCTCGGTATTTGACCTTCTCGATCAAGAATAATGCAGCTCGGTATTTTACCGTGCTCTTCCTACTGAGCTTTCCTTGGTGAAGTATTTTGTTCGACTGTATATAATGCATGAACTGTTCTAGTTCGGCTGTAGGGCTATTCTAATCTTGAGAGTTATTCTAACTCCTACAAGACACGAACTGTTCTAGTTCAGTTGTATAGAGGACACGAACTATTCCAGTTCAGCTGTAGGGTTGTTCTAACCCTAGGAGTTGTTCTAACTCTTACAATGCATAAACTGCTCTAGTTTCGACTGTATAGAGTGAACTGTTCTAGTTCGGTTGTAGGGATGTTCTAACTTTGTTTTAACTCCTGCATGGCACAAACTATTCTAGTTCATCTGTATAACACAAACTATTATAGTTTTGCTATTTTTCAACAATGTGCACAAAATATTACCGGGTAAATTCTGTATTATTACAATATATAGCCGATAACAAATTAGTGATAGAAGAAGTGTAAATTGGCTGTGTTCCATGGCTGAGGGGTGGTTTTCCCGTCATTATCCTCTAAATTGTAAGCTCTTGTGCATGCGATTGGTCATATCTTGTAAGATCCTTCCCAATTATAACCGAGCTTCCCGTTTGTCGCCACCCTAGTGTTGGCCATCACCTTTTGGAGTATAAGGTCTCCAGGGCCAAAGAGTCGAGACTTGACAACTGAGGCTTGACAACCGAGGCTTGACTTTCTTGTTGTAATCTTTTGTCATTTCTTATTGATATGCCTAAATTCTGATCAGGACAGTCTCTCGTCATTCTTTGTCCAAATCCAAGTCTCTCACCAGGATCTCCTCGTTGCCAAGATTATTGCCTCGGTCCCATAACTTATGGAATAGGATGTTTTTCCAGTTGCCCGATGGGGTGTAGTTTAGTAGGCCCAAAGGACATTGGGGAGTTCATCTACCCACCTCCCATTTTCTTTTTCTAGCCCCTTCTTTATCCCATCCAATATAATTTTATTGGAGGCCTCGGCTTGGCCGTTGCACTAAGGATAGGCCGGGGTCGAGTTATAAAAATGTATTCCTAGCTTGACCAAGAATGTTCAGAAGAACCTTCCATCAAATTAGATTCCATGATCCGGGATGAGGGATTTTGAGATGCCAAATCTTATAATAATATTCTTTCAAATGAACTTCTTTACGTCGGTCTCCCTGATGTTGGCCAGCGGCTCGACCTCAACCCATTTGGTAAAGTAGTTAATGGCCATTATGATAAACCTTATTTTATTCATGACCTTAGGTAGGGGTCCTACGATGTCAAAGGGCCAAGGGTTTGTGGGAGGCGAGAGTCCCCCCATCCGGCTGGTGTATGAGAGAAGCAAACTTCTAACACTTTTCACATTTTCTAACGTACTGCTGCGCATCATTTTACATGTATGGCCACCAATAGCCTTACGCGATTGCTCTATGTTCCAGGAACTTGCCCCCAGTATGGCTGTCACAAATTTTCGCGTGGATCTCAAAGAGCAGGTCTTCCACCAAGTTTGGATGTACGCACAAGAGGCACGGTCCGGTGAATGATCTTTGATACAGCTTATATGTTGGTGAGAGCTATAACCGAACTGCCTTTAATCATATTTTATATGCCTCCATTTTGTCGGTCGGTAGTTTATCGACCTTGATAAAAGATGCAATAATATCAATTCAGCTTGGGGTTAGCTTGGCCGGGAAGACTTCTGCCTGGTCGTGCCCCTATTCTATGCTCAACTTTGGTAAAAAGTCAATGGTGATTGTTCTTGGATTGCTGGACTCTGATGCCGAAGCAAGGGATGTTAGAGCATTGGCATGGTTGTTCAGCTCTGGCCCTACTTGCTTTATGTCAAATGCCAAAAATGTTTCGAGCTCCTTTTCGACCTTCGCCATATCTCTGGATATCCTATCATCTCTGGCCTCATATTTCTGATAAGTTAGTTTACTACCAACTAAAAGTCACTGTACACCATTAGCTCAGCCACATTAAGTCTCATTGCTGCTCGTGGGCTAAAAAGTAGAGCTTCATACTCAGCCTCATTATTTGAAACATAAAAGCCGAGCTTTAAAGACTACTCTAGCACGATCCCTTCTGGAGAGGTGAGTACTATTCTAGTTCCTGCTGCCCGAGCATTCAATGCACCATCCACTTGGAGCCTCCTGGCTTCTGATGATGGTTCCTTCCTAGTCTTTGAGAGCTCCAACTCTGCCCCAACTAGCTCGGTGGGGGACTCATCGTCCGCCAAGCTAGGTACCTTAGAAGAAGGAGTGAACTCGACTAGAAAATCTGTTAAGATTTGGGTTTTGATGGCATTCCTCGGTTCATATGTAATATGATGTTCACCAAGCTTAATGACCCACCTGGATATCCTTCCTGTGAGGTCTGCTTTCCCAAGAAGAGCTTTCAACGGTAACTCTATTAGGACGATAATGGGGTGAGCCTGGAAGTAGTGTATTAATTTTTGGGATGCCACAATCAGGGCATATGTAAGCTTTTTAAGAGGTTGATAGCGGGTCTCGACATCCGGGAAAGTTTTTCTGACGTAATAAATTGGTTGATGGCTGCGGTCCTCAGCCTGGACTAGAACGTCGCTCACTGCATTCAGGAATACGGTGAGGTAAAGATAGAGAACCTCGCCGACCACATGGGTAGATAGGAGTAGAGGTTCTACTAGGTACCTTTTTAATGCTTCCAGAGCTTGGTCTACTTTCTTAGTCAAAAGAAACCCCGTGTGCTTCTTCAACACTTGAAAAAATGGTCGGCACTTATCCGAGGACTGGCTGATGAATCGATTTAATATCACCATCATTCCTGTCAGCTTCTGAACATCTTTCACTAGATTTGGCCTTGTATAGCCTAAAGTACGCCGATTTGGTCTGGGCTTGCCTCGATACCCCTATGCATGAGCAAGAAATCAAGAAATTTACCCGAGCTGACGCCGAAGGCGCACTTAGAGGCATTCAGCCGAAGTTTGTGCCACTTTAGGATGTCAAATACTTCTTGTATGTTAGCCAAGTGGCTTCCTTTTTCTTTAGTTTTGACCACTATGTCATCTATGTATACCTTCATTGTTCAGCCCATCAGACTCCCAAACATCTTTGTGATCGTTCCTTGATACGTTGCCCTCACGTTCTTAAATCCAAAGGGCATGACCTTGTAGCAATAAGTCCCTCTAGGGTGATGAAGGCAGTCTTCTCTTGGCCTGGGCCAAACATAGCGATTTGGTGATATCCTCGATAGGCATCGAGGAAGTTCATCCGTGCATGTCCAACAATTGAATCCACCATTTGGACTATTTTTAGTAGGGGAAAGCTATCCTTCGGGCAAGCCTTGTTCAGGCTAGTGAAGTCAACACAGACCCTCCATTTCCTGATCTTCTTCTTGTCCACTACCGTGTTGGATAGCCAATTTAGGTGTTGAACCTCCAGATTGCAGCGGCCTCGAGCAGCTTAGCTACCTCTTTTGCTACTGCTTCGGCGTGTTGAGGTGCCGACTGTTATTCAAGAATGACCCTAGAGGGGGTGAATAGGGTTTTAAAATTCTTTATAATTTTTAGAATCTTTTAAAAACAATCTCAGTAATATATATAATATATATCCACAGATAAATATGAAAGCAGTAAAGAGATAGAGATAGAAGGATGACACCGTAATTTTTATAATGGTTCGGCTATTCCAGCCTACATCCACTCCCCAAGCTTTCCTTGAGATTTTTCCACTATGAGAGCACTTACGGGTGTGCTTCAAACCTTTTACAAGCTATCACCAAGCTGTTTTCTAAAGCCCTAAGACTTCTAGCACTTGTGATATCCGCTTCAGCTTCCTACAGAAGACTCACCAAACTACATTCCAAAGTCCTCAAACTTCTAGCACTTGTGATCTAATGTTTCAAGCCTTTTCAAAGATTCACCAAGATGCGTTCTAAAGTCCTCAAACTTCTAGCACTTGTGGTCTTTCTTTTTGTGTGCTAAACCATACACAAAGTGAAGTACAGGGTGTCTCACCCTTACTTTTACAAGAGTTGTTACAAATGTTGTACTCTCTGTGAATAGTTGATATTTGCATACTGTAACACTGTGAAGAGAACCCACGAGCAAGATGATGAATAGTGGTTGCTGGATTTTCTCTGAATCAATGATGAGAGAATTTATTTTTGATCTTGAATAAGTGATACAAAATTTCTCCTTTTCGTTTCTGATTTCTATCTTGCAAAGAGTGATTGATGGAAAGATATTCTGATCTGGTGTATGATGAATTTATCTCTCTAGATATTTCTTTGTGTGGTCAAGTCTGGTCTTGTCTGATCTTTTTTATCCTTGAGAGATCATGCCTTTATATAGGCATTTGCGTCAATCTTTACAATTAATAATTCTGATACTGAGGAGTGCTTACAATAAATATCTTTCTTTGTCTTCATTTTTTTTTTGTTCTCAGAATTCAAACTTTGAAATAAATGCGTCGTATTTCAAATTTGCTTTTTGTTGTAGAGAATATCTTGTAATTAATTTCTGAGATCTTGATTTTTCTTTGTCAAAGATTTGAGGTATCTTCTTGGGATTGCTACTGAAATAAATCCTCACAAATACTCTTGGATAATTATAGTCATTAAAGATCAAATCCTGGTATTTAATGCTCTAAGATATAACTATTTTTCTCCATTAATTACCGAAAAATAGCTTCAGGGATTTTTTGGGTCGACTCAAACGGAGTTTGGGTCGACTCAAATTGCTTCTAGAGGATACTGCCTGCTGCTGGGTCGACTCACTGATGAGTTGGGTCGACTCAAATGACTTGAGAGGCTACTGTCTACTTTTGGGTCGACTCACTGTTGAGCTGTGTTGACTCAAATTACTTCTGAGGCTACTGTCTATAGTTGGGTTGACTCACTATTGATCTGGGTCGACTCATAATGGATGTTGTGCATTGGGTCGACTAAAAGGCTTTCTGTGTCAGCTCAAAGTGTCTAGGTCGACTCAAACATCACTTGGGTCGACTCACTGTATTGTTTTGTACTTGAGTCGAGATCTGGGTTGATGTACATCGACACTTGCATGTGTTCTTGAGCTTGGGTAGACTCACAGTGTACTTGGGTTGACTCATGATATCAAGACAGGTGCTGGGTCAATGTGTGAGTTGACATAGATCGACTCTGGTAAGGTCTTTGAGTTTGGGTCGACTCAAGGTGGCATGTAAGGCAATGGATTGATGTTTGGGTCGACACACTGAGGTATTGGGTCGACTCATGAAGTCTTTTTAGGCGCTGGGTCGATGTCTAGGTTGATTCTGGCAAGGTTTTCAACTTGGGTCGACTTAGGAATACTTTGGGTCGACACCAGAGGATAAGAGGTATTTGGGTCAACACAAAGAACGGGTGGGTTGACTCAAGGCTATGCCTGTTAAAACTACAAAGAGAGTTTTTGGTTGGGTCGACTCAATTCTTCGCCTGTTAAAGATACAGAGAGCAAGATATTGTGTGGGTCGACTCAACAGGGACTTGGGTCGACTCATTTGCACTCCTGTTAAAAAGTACCGTGACTTTTTGTGTTTGGGTCGACTCAAAATACTCTATTTTTTTTCTAGTGGTTTAGGCTCTGTTTGGGAGTGGTTTATTGGTTAGGCTTTGTTTAGAAAAATATTTGAATACTTGTTTTAATACTTAAAATTACTTAAAAACATGTCAAATATAAAGTTAACCTCTATATTGGGAGTTAACCTATTAGATAAATATTTAAGTATATTTTAACGTTTAAGTGAAACAAATATAACAATAATTGCAATATTTTGAATATGATCAATTAATATTTTGTTTGAAATCACTTAAGATTTATTTTAATCATTTAAAAAGTTTTATTTGTTATCATTAAAAATTATAATTTATTCGTTAAAACCTTAGGGCTAACAGTTTAATGATAAATACTATTCGATGGGTATTAAAAAACAGAAACAAGTTGAGTTCCTTATACTAGAACATAGGAGAATGTCAGTGGCAGAATATGAGACAAAGTTTGTAGAGTTATCCAGTCTTGTACCATATTATGTTGCTGAGGAAGAATATAAGGTAGTGTTGTTTGAGAGAAATCTATGCCCGGCTATTCGTAGTAGGGTTTCATTGTTTGAGGCGAAGACCTTATCTAAATTGGTAACCAATGCTCTTTTAGCAGAAAATAGCTTAGATGATGCACAGAAGAACAGGAATCAACAACCTAAGAGATTTAGGGACTCGAGGCCGATAGAAAATAATAATAGAGACGGTAACCCTGCCAAGAAGTCATATGCGCAAACACAGACGCAGGCTCAGACTAGTGGGGATACAAGACAACAAACCCAGAATCCATGTAACAGATGTGGGCAGTTCCGTTCTCATGGAAATCATTATGATGGTACACCGAAGACATACTTTAGTTGTTGACAGATTGGTCACATATCCACTTATTGCAAAACTAAGGGGGCGGGGGAGTATCTGACGCAACAGTCGTTTCAAAGTCAAAGGTCGTCTGCACGTAATGGTGGATCAACTCAAGGTCAGCATACTCGTCAAGGAGATTGGAGGTAACCTGCTTATAACAAGGCACAGGGTCAAGGTGCAGTTACTCAGGGGCGTGTGTATACTCTTACTCGCGAGGAGGCAAAGTTTTCACCATCTGTGGTACAAGGTACTATTATCATATCATCTGTTCCTGCTAGAGCACTTATAGATTCTAGTTCTACACATTCTTTTGCTTCACCTGAGTTCTTGCATCGCCTATCTATTACAGTAGAGTCTTTGGATGTATGTCTTTCTATGTCCACTCCTGTTGGGGACACAGTATTATTGCGTGAGGTGTGTCGATCTGGGGTAGTAGAGTTAGATGGTAGAATTTTACCAGTAGATCTTATCTCTCTAGCAATTCATGATTTTGATGTTATTTTGGATATGAACTGACTCTTTAAATATCATGCGTTAGTTGATTGCTATTACAAGAGGATAATTTTTAATATACCAGGACAACTAAAGTTTTTCTTTTAGGGAGACGTGAGGTTATCATCGATGCGGTTTGTTTCTACCCTTCATGCAAACCGAATGTTGAGAAAATGTTGTGAATGCCTTTTGACTTGTGTTTTAGGCACAAAGATACCAAAGATGAAATTAAATGAACTTCCTATTGTAAGGGAGTTTCTGGATGTCTTCCCAGATAATTTACCTGGTCTTCCTCCTGATCGTGAGATTAAGTTCATGATAGATCTTTTGCCTAGTACTACGCCTATTTCTAAGGCGCCGTACAGGGTGGCACACATGGAACTGAGAGAGTTGCAGGTATAGTTGCAAGAGCTCTTAGATAAAAGGCTTTATTAGGCCTAGTGTTTCACCGTGGAGAGCTCCAGTTTTATTCGTAAAGAAAAAAGATAGTTCTATGCTGTTATGCATTAATTATAGAGAGTTGAATAAGGTCACTGTCAAGAATATATATCCACTGCCGCGTATAGATGATTTGCTTGATCAAGGAGCTCAGGTATTTTCCAATATTGACTTGTTGTCTGGTTATCACCAACTAAAGGTTAGGGAGGAGGACATTTTAAAAATAGCTTTCAGGACTCGTTATGGCCACTATGAGTTCTTAGTGATGTCATTTCGTCTGACTAATGCTCCAGCGGCATTTATAGATTTGATGAATAGAGTTTTCAAACCCCAGTTGGAACATTTTGTAGTGGTATTTATTGATGACATCTTGATCTATTCTAAAAGTAAGGAGAAACAAGAAGAGCATTTAAGGACAATTTCTCAGACTCTCAGGGAGAAGAGGTTGTATGCTAAGCTTAGTAAGTGTGAGTTCTGGTTAGACAGCTTATCATTTTTTGGCCACGTGGTCAGTAAGGATAGGGTGTCAGTGGATAGCAACAAAGTAGAGGCTATTATTGATTGGCCACGACCGACGTCAATGACTGAGATATGTAGTTTCTTGGGATTGACTGGTTATCGACATTTTGTGAAAGGGTTTTCTCGTATTATCCTACCGCTTACTAGCCTTACTCGGCAAGGGGTAAAATATGAATGGACTGACGAATGTGAGCATAGTCTTCAAGCGCTTAAACAAATGTTGACTTTGACACCAATTCTTATATTGTCAATCGATGGCGACAATTTTGTAATTTACAGTGATGCATCTCTTCAAGGTTTGGGTTGCGTTCTTATACAGCATGGTAAAGTAATAACTTATGCTTCTCGCCAATTAAGAATATGTGAGAGAAGTTACCCCACGCATGATCTGGAGTTGGTAGCTATTATTTTTGCACTGAAAATATGACGACACTACTTGTATGGAGAATCTTGTGAGATTTACACTGATCATAAGAGTCTAAAATATATCTTCACTCAAAAAGAGGTCAACTTGAGGCAAATACGATGTCTTAAATTATTGAAGGACTATGATGTCGATATACTTTATCATTCTGGAAAAACAAACGTGGTGGCAGATGCATTGAGTGGGAAGTCATCGGGAGGTATCTTGGCATCATTAACAGTCCAACATCATTTATTAGAGGATTTGAGGAGAATGAGAGTATAAATACTATAACGTGGAGATACTGCCTTGTATAGTTAGTTGACAGTGAGACCAACCTTACTATATAGAATCTATGTGGCTCAACATGATGATCTCCAATACAAGAGGAATATGGAAGAGTTGCACAAAGGTGAGATTAAAGATTTCAGAATAGGTGATGATGGAGTTCTTAAATTCAGAGGTCGAGTTTGCATACCTGCCAATGGTGAGTTGAGGAATGAGATTCTAGCCGAGGCTGATAGTTTTGGGTATAGTATTCATTTGGGAGGTACTAAAATGTATAAAGATCTTCGAGAGCATTTCTGGTGGAATGGGATGAAGCGGGACATAGTAGAGTATGTAGCACAGTGTCTTACTTGTCATCAGGTAAAAGTGGAATATCAAAGACCGGCAGAAAAACTTCAACCCTTACCCTTACCCGAGTGGAAGTGGGAGAATATCACGATAGATTTTATGTCGGGATTGCCCCGTACACACTATGGACATGACGCTGTTTGGGTGATAGTTGACCAACTTACAAATTCAGCACACTTCATTACTATTAGGATGACACATACTTTGGATCATCTAACACAGTTATATGTGAGAGCGATGGTTAGGCTTCACAGTTCACCTGTATCAATTGTTTCAGATTGTGATCCACGTTTCGTGTCTAAGTTTTGGGGTGCATTGCAGGTTGCTATCGGTACTCGGTTAGATTTTAGTTTAGCTTATCACCCACAGACTAATGGATAAAATCGGAGAGAACCATTCAAACATTAGAGGATATGTTGAGAGCTTGTGTTTTGGAGTGGAAGGGTAATTGGGATGATTAGTTACCACTGATGAATTTTTCTCATAACAACAATTATCATTCGAGTTTGGGAGTAGCACCGTATGAAGTATTGTATAGACGAAAATATAGATCCCCATTGCGTTGGTATGAAGTAGGGGAGAGACAGCTTCTTGGGCCTGATCTAGTGGTGGATGCAATGCAAAAGGTTATCACCATTCGGAATAAACTCTTAGCAGTTCAAAGTCGACAAAAGAGCTATGTTGATCGATGTATGAGAGACTTAGAGTTTTAAGTTTGGAATATAGTATTTTTAAAGGTTTCACATTGGAAGGGAATTATTCATTTTGAAAATAAGGGGAAGTTGAGTCCCTGTTATATTGGACCCTTTTAGATTCTGGACAGAATTGGAGAGGTGGCCTACCATGTAACTTTGATGCATAGTCTCACAGGAGTACATAACGTTTTCCATGTATCAATGCTAAGAAAGTACATCTACAGTCCGTCACACGTGGTGGATTATGATCCACTTCGAGTTCGCGAAGACTTGACATATGAGGAACAACTCGTTCAGATTCTTGATACTAAAGAAAAGCTTCTACGGAATAAGCAGATTCGACTCGTCAAAATTCTATGGCGCAATCATAAAGTGGAAGAGGCCACTTGTTTTCTCAAGATTAGTATTATAATTTCGAGGATGAAATTTCTTTTAAGGGGGAAACAATGTAAAACCCAAGAATTTAAATGATAAATTATTATATAACATAAATGAGTAAAAAATAATTTAATTAAATAAATAAATATTCTGAAATTATAATAATTAATAAAATAATAATAAAGAGAAAAATAGACAAATATGAAAGTATAAAAAATTCTGAAATTAAATAAATAAAGTTTTTGGAAACAAAAGGATAACATTTGGTGGAAATTTTTGGGAATAGATAGGAATCAGAAGATTTTGGTATCAGAATGATTATTTGGTAGTGACAGCAGGATAGTATTCAAATAATAGGGATAATCTTGTGAGGGTGATTTTTTAGAATTTATCGATATCCCTGAAAATCTGTTAGAAGCCATTATATAATTGATTTTCTCCGATCTCTCATCTCTCTTTGCCATCTCTCATCTCTCTGCGACCTCACCTCTCTCGCCCATCTCTCATTACCGAGCTTTGTTCTCACCACCACCACCAACACAATCCATCAGCGCGGCAGCGCCACCAACGCACAGCTACCACCAGAGTGGCTAGCATCGCTAACATCGCCACCCATCACCTGCGTAACCATCATCGATCTATCGTCTCCTTCCCTCAACCTGGTTAGTTTTACATCTCTGTATACGCTGATATATATATATATATATATATATATATCACAACTATTATATATATGTAATCAACTGTTGAAAGTCAAATCTTCAACTGTTATAAGCGCACACGCACACACACACACACACACACACACATATATATATATATGAATAAAATAAATGGGCACCGAATATAAGATAGATTTATATATAAATATACATTATAAATACATACGCTTACGTATGTAGATCTACTCTGGTATGTGATAACATAAAAAAAAAT
>JAUTBS010451003.1:0-15178 GCA_032361285.1 Aequorea victoria | reverse complement strand
ATCAAAAGGGAATGTCTATAATTCTTTGACATTCACTCTTCTACGCTTCGCGATGAGAGTTTTGTCAAAGAGGGACAGTCATCTATCCTGGGCAAATGATATTTATTCTTAACTCCGACCCTATTTAGTTGTCGGTAATCAATACACATCCTTAGGATTCGGTCTTTCTTCTTCACAAATAATACAAGTGCTCCTTAAGGTGAGACAATAGGTCTGATAAAACCCTTATCCATTAACTCTTGTAATTGCTCTATTAATTCTCACAATTCAGCAAAAGACATTCTATAGGGTGCCATGGATATAGGCGTTATGCCTAGATATAGGTCAATTGTGAATTCAATCTCTCGGTCTATTGGTAAGCCAGGTAAGTCATCCCAAATTATATATGGGAAGTCATGAATAACTGGTATCTTTGAAAGTTCCTACACTTTTGATTCGGTATCTACAACATATGCCAAGAATCCCTGACAACCCTTCTGTAATAGTTTAGTTGCCTTAAGTGCTGACACAAGACAAACATGTGTCCTAACCTTATTGTCTTGGAAGACAAACTCTTCCTCTCTTGGGATCTTGAAGACTACCCTTTTTCCAAAACAACCTTGGGATTCATGATAGGTGGATAACCAATCTATTCCGAGTATAAAGTTAAAACCTACCATACTCAATGACATCTTATAAACCATAGTTTCGTGTTCTCCTATATTTAGCAAACATTTTTAATATATGGCTGTGATTATCATTTCCTTCCCAAGAGCTGTTGCAATAGTTATTGTGTAATCTAAGAGTTCAGGTGTTACACCATCTACTTGTGACCTAAAAGTAGGTGCTACGAATGAATGTGTTGATCCTGGCTCTATCAGAGAAAAAACATTTTTATCAAAAATAATAATAGTACCTTTCACCACATCCGGTGTTGCTCGTGCGTCTTGTCTAGTGATGGAAAAAATACGTCCTGGGATAAGAGGTCTTTCTGCAATACCCTTTCTTTTGTTATGCATTAATTTTTCTGGTCCACTTCCACAATCCTCTTGCTTTCGATGGGGGATGCTGCTGGCATTTCTAGTTGTCTACACTGAGAGGCTATGTGCCCCGATTGATTGCAACGATAATATGTAATTTCTTTCTCTTTATTTGGACATACTTTGATGAAGTGATTGGTGGATCTGCATTGATAATATGTAGATGACTTTCCTTCCTCGTTCTTATTGAAGGTTCTTTTATTCAATTGGTTTCCCTTAAATCCAGAGTTCTTTTTCGTTGATTGGTAGCTCTAACTCCAGAAGGCAGGCGGTTTGGATGCATTAATCCTCGACTCATTCCTTCCTGCCTTACCCGTTGACACACTACTAAACTTGCATTTTTTGAACTCTTCTCGTCTTCCCGCGCCCTCTTTCACATCTTTCTCTATCATGTAACCTTTTTTCACCAAACTAGAATAGTTATTAAGTTCCAAGACTGTCAGCCTAGTCATGATCCAATAATCTAACCCCTTTTGGAACCTTCTATACTTAGTCTCCTCGTCTTGGACTGACTATGGGGCATATTGCGATAACTCTATGAACTTCATCTCATATTCTTCTATGCTCATTTAACACCCCATAATTTTTAAGAATGAAAATTACATTCTATTATGAATTAAGAAGAAGTCTTGCAAGTAATCTTTCTTAAGAATCAAGTTGAGGCGCAAGACATGTAAAGTAAGTACATGATTCATTTGGAAGCATAAGTGAATAATTTAAAAAGGCTTAAGAAGAAAACTCAAGTAGGTCTTAAATAAGCTTATAAGCTTTGTTCGAGAGATGAACAAATATCTAAGAATCATTAAATGAAAGTCGAGTAAAATGACGCAAGGTGAAGAAACGAGTTTTGGCGCTATTTTTAACATAGGCCAAAAACATGGAAATTAAAATGGGTCAACTGATGGAACAATTATGAAAGCTTGAGCTAAGGCCAAAAAAATTATGAGAATTTAGAATATGAGCCAAACAAATATAATCAAACCCAATTAAAGTAAGGTTCAAAAATGGAAAGGATAAAACAAGCTTAATGAGGCATAATATTGATTAAGGCCCAAAAGAAGATTTTTTTGGGATTACGGGACAAGAAAATTTGTAAACCCAAAAATATAATTAAAATTAGGCTCATTTAATTAATTGATGCCGAATGAAAATTAATTCTTAAGCCCAAAACAAGAAAGGCCAAAAAGCTTGAATTTTGACCCAAAAATTTAAAATTGGCCCAAAACTCATTTTAATTCTCATAAATTAATTTAATAATTAATAAAATAAATAAATAGAGGCTTCTAGAAGAGGGTTGGCCGAAATCCCCTTGGAAAGGGGAATGATGTGACAATTTTTAGAGAAAAATAAAAGGAAAAAAAAGATAGATAAGTATGGAGATAGTTTAAAAAATTGGTTTTCCTACATTATCAAAACTCCCCAAAGTCTTCAATAAATAGTGGGCAATATACCTAAAAGATGTTCTGATGAGAGGAGCATAGATGAGACATAATTGAAATAAAAATAATAGAAAAATCAAAAGTCTTGTGAAGTACCACTAAATTTAGGAAACTTATTCCCCATTAAATCAAACAAGGCCTTGAGCCTATGAAAACTAATTTATTGAATCCAAACATAGTATTAGAAATATTGGAGCCTAAGATTTGGTTGGAACTCAATCAATCTAGTAGAATAAGAATCCAATTGAGAATTGAGTTGTAACTATATGATGGGTAGTTTGGTCTTGTCACCGCCAAACCTTTGCCTATAAATATGAGGCCTTTTTCAATATAAAAATGTATTTGTTCACCCCTCCTCTCTCTAAATTCTTTGGGCTCATGGTGAGAAGAAAAGAAGAAGAAGAAGAAAGAAGAAAGAAGAATGAAGGAAAGAAAGAAAGAAGAAAAAAAGAAGAAAAATGAGGAAAGCTCTAAGTCCTATTTCATGGAGTAAGGAAGACAACCAAGTAAGTGATCTTGAAGACATCTATTTATTTTTTAATATCATCTTCTTAAACTCATCTATCTCTAAGATAAAAGAAGAACAACCGAGAAAGAACAAAATAAGGATGAGCCCTAACTCAAAGAAAGAAGGACTTTCTTGAGTTGTGGAAAAAATAAAAATAAAGGATGAGACCTATAGAGAAGTCAAGATAAATAACTAAAATTGTATATAAGATAATAATAATAAGGTTTGGACCCTTGCTTTCATGTGAAAGAAAGAAGAAAGTTGATGGATGTAGGAGATCATTTGAAAATGGACTAAATAGTGAACTTAAATCTTCATCTCAGATTTTTTGTGCTATCCAAACAAGAGCTAACTAGAAATTTATTTCACACAGAGTTATATTAGCATGTTATTAACATGTGTGATTTTGTTTTGGACCCAAAAGCATGTTTTAGAACCCCTATGCCATTTTTGAACTTTCTGCGTTGAAGTTCCAGAAAAAATAGATCATTTTGAGAAATTTTAATTAATTTTAGAACCATCTCATAGAAATAAACTTTATATGGAAAGAAAGGTATAAGGGTCTAGTTTCACCCAAAAATTATAAACCTCATTTTCGTTGGTCCTATTTTGAGGAAAATAGATTCTCCGAAACAGGGACGTTTTTGGATATATTCTGCGACATGAATTGTTAGAGACCTTTTGGTTGAGATATGGCTCTCAGGTTCTACATGGAAAATATAGATAACACCTTATTATAGCCTCTATCAATTTACCAGAATTTTTTGAGGTGGTGTAATAATTTTAAATGATTGTACTACAAGTAGGATAGAATCTAAAATTTGAGAAAAGTTAAGAGAAATGATTATCTAAGAGGAGTAAAGCACCTAATTCTAAGAACTTGAGTTCTTAGCAACTCCAAATGTTTATTAACACATATAAGAGTGTTATTTATTTAATAAAATTCTAATTGGTCCTTTAGGCCAAGGAGACAAGGGTTTGAGTTAATAGGAATCCATGAAGAAGAATGTTTCAAACCTAAAGAATTAAGTTCAGCTAAACAACATAGAACATTCTTATACCAATACACTTATGAGAAGTGAATTGATACTAATGCTCAGGTATATTACAGAACCTAGGTATTGGTGGGGTTGCCACGGATGGAGTTGTGTCGCCTCAGAGTTGAATGAGGTAGGCATCGCATGCATCGACATCCAGGTGAGAGTGACTAGCAATATCATAATGATTTGTATATTGTAAAAATATTTTAAATATTATGAGCATGTGTGACTTGTACAAATAAAAGTTATTTTTTCTTAAAATATAAAGATTATGAGCATGTATGTGCAACAACATATTTTCTTAAAAATAAATTTTATGTTGTCGAAAAGTGCAAAGTTATTGCGGGTAATCATCTCGAGTTGTTACAGACTTTGTCCGAGTTATTGCGAACTTTGTCCGAGTTGTTGCGACTATGCCGAGTTGTTGCCTTAAAGGATTATGCGAGTTATGCTCGAGTTGCTAGCACCTACCACTGGTGATAAAGAGTAGCCCTCATCTCCGCCACTCTAATTAAGTGAGTCGTGAATGAGGTTGCGGTACCGTTGAAACTCCCAATCGTGAGGTAAATGACTACTTGGTCACTGAAAGATGTAGTATGTGTGTGTCCTAGTGAGCACGTATGATATGCTATTAAGTATTTATGAGTGGGGCTAAAGATCCGTGAGTTTAGAAATCTAAATAATATTTTCTAAACTGGTTGTTTGGGCCGTAGGGCCGGTATGAAAGCATTTAGAGCTAATTTGGGTCGTAGGGCCGGGTATCAAAGTATGAAACTTATTTTCTAACTTGATTGAATGGGCCGTAGGGCTGGCATAAAAATATTTTACAAATCATTAAAGTTTGGACGTAGGGCCGTATGTTGAAAAGAAGCAAGAGTATTTATGACTCATTAAAGTTGGGCCGTAGGGCCGTATGTAGAAACGAGAAAGTGTTTTTATAAAGCCGTATGAGTTTGGATAGTGAGATGAATGATGAAGATATATTCTCCTGCATTAGTTGCAAGAACAAATGTTTTGTTTTCTGTACGAAAACCCTGCATGAACATTTATTGTTGTTGTATACTTTTTATTATGATGCTAAGTTCACTCTCCTGTAACCATTTATGGATACATATATTGTTACATGATAGATGGTCGGTCCACCATGGTACGGTTGATATCAGAAGACGAGAGATGTAAGTATGAGACCTGGAAGAGGTCATAAAAAAGAATATGTTGAGAAAGAGTTGTGGCTTACATTTATTGTTGTTGGGATTGTGTATCCCGTACGAGTTGTATAAATAGTTTGTAGTAGATGTAAGTTAAGTTTTTATTCAAGTCAAATCTTGAGAATATTATGAATGGAGTGTAGTGATGCGGAGTGCATCCTTGATATTATTGTTGAGTTTCTAATCAGATGAGCTTGTTTCGCACCACTCCGAGTAGGTAAAAATATCCTCCAGGGAGTGCATGTCACAGCTTATCTTTCCCTGAGTTAGGTCTATGCATTCTTGTTCCCTCTCGTGCTTATACGACATGGGTTTATATTGCTAATCGAATGAATTTGGAAAACGAGCCCAAGTGACTTCTTGTGACGTAGGGGGCTCTGCTCCAAGAATAGGTAGTTTCAGCAATCTTTCTCTTTCCTCCCACCAGTTGTAGGCTTCTCCTCGAAACATAAAGGTAATGAGGTCGACTCAATCATCTGCAGCTACCCCAAGTCTATCAAGAATGTGCACTACATCTTTCAGTCAATGCTGGGCTTCGGTGGGATTAGTACTCCCATTAAACTCTTTGGCTCATAACTCATTGAATTATTTTGCTTGGGATTTATCACCCCTTCCTAATTGCATACCAATCATCCTGGTATTTGTCTCGGTCACCAAGGCTATTGCTTCTAGTATTCTAATGGTCTGATCTGTTCAATTCAATTGTCCTGTTGACTGAGGTACTTCTTGTTCTTCCTCAACTTGCTACTCAGGGGAGAATGATGTTTCATTGGAGTTCTCCATTCTCTACAATATAGAAGAGAAATATTATTATTTCAGGGTTCAACCTCTAGAACCCACTTATGACTATACATATCATATATTCCTTCACAAAAGTTCATGATTTAGGAGAATCTTTTTTATTCCCAAAACTTCCAAGACTTACGAGTATTACCCTAAGTCTAACGACTCACTACGATTTATAGGGTAGTTTTTTCTAATCTGATAACTTGCTATGACTTCCAATGGGAACCTACGCCTATAGAATGAGTTTGGAATCTAAATTCAAAGTCAGTCAAACAGACGTCCGAAGATAGTGGTACAACACCTCAAAGTCCTACATATACTTTACTCAACTTAACTACCCACAACTTATGTCCGCCATAGTGCCAGACTCAACTATGTCTATAGAATATATAACCTAGAGCTCTGATAACAAAATGTCACACCCACTCCTTATAGAATGATTTAACTTACTCGAAATGGTGCGCGCAGGCTCATCTAATCGGAATTAATATAATTGTTCAAGGGTGCACTCCGCATCACCTGTAATTATACTTGCAAGACAAATTAATTTTTTTCTTATGACCATGGTCCGTAGATTACTAAGGGATACACTATCGCTGAATCAAGAATATAAGGTTTATTCTATGAGATACTCAATTCCCAACCATACAAATACAAACAACATAGATCGTCTCTCGATCATAACAACCTGTTTAGATATTACATTCCAAAAGAAACTTAAACAATTGTCTTCTTCCAAAACGATCCTTCTCCTGGCACTAGTGGACCCATCTTTACCCAGTACTGAAATCTGTAAACAAAAAGTTACAGGAGAGTGGACTTAGCATTATACTGATATGAGACATACCAGAAACAGGTTTTTGCCAAATATATGATTGAAAAGTGATTTTACAATGTGATAATAGAAATTTTCACATGCCACATGCATCCATACTTGAAGTACTTTTATCAACTAAAATGGATAGGCTCAACACCGATGTGTTATATTTTCTACAAGCAGTTATATAACACAAAAAACTCAACACATGCTCTACAGTGCCCAGGTAGTCATTTATCTCACAATTGGGAGTTCCAACAGTACCGCAACCTCATTCTTGACGCACTTAATCAGAGTGGCGGAGTTGAGGGCTACTCTTTATCACTAGTAGTAGGTGCAACTTATACCCATAAATGACAAATTCCATGAAGGCAAACATACACCCATAAAGGGCAGTATACACCCATAAAGGGCAACATACACCCATAAATGAAAAAATGCCATAAAAGGCTACCATACACCCAAGAAGGGCAACATACATGGGTCGGATACTCGCAAAACTTGGCACACTCAAATAAAAATCATCTTTATTCATGAAATAAGATTTATCATGTTCTCACCAACATCTTTATAAAATAACATCACGTTTGAGTGAACCAAAATATAGCTTTATTAACAATAAGAAAACTTTCTTTGGAAAAATATTCATGAGATCATTCATCAAGCATATGCAGACAGCCGAATTTTGACTAACCCATGTATGGGCTTGTTCTGTTTGCTTGAAATGATGAGTGCATACGTAAGCCACGTCGAAGGAAGCTTCGTGCAAGTCCGAGAGTCTGAGGAACACCACAAAATACTCCAAAATATCTAAAAACACCTCTTGATCCAGCCACCCAACTAGGCATGCAGCACCTCCCAAGTGGTGCATGCCACTTCCTTCCAAACTCCCCCAGTCACGCAAAGTCAAGGTGACCTAAGCCACCCCCAACCAGGCGCGCGCCACCGCCAACATGGTGCACGCCACCTTACACATGGCGCACGCAACCTTAACCAGGCGCGCGATAACTTTGAGAAGAAGTTTCTTCCCTTTTTGTAGCTTCCTCGCCAAAGTTTATAAAAAGAGGCCTTCATCCTCTGTTTTAAGGACCCCAAAAAATTGATAAGCATTGAAGTTCCGTCAAATTATCTAAAAATCCATAAGCATCAAACCTCTGCCGAATTAGAACACCGAAACAAACTACTCTCAACCTTTTGCTGAATTCGGGATTGGACATTAAAATTGGTCTAATTAAAACAGCAGAAACCCTTGCATTGGATCGAATCCAAGGACTCGAAGACCACACATAAGGCTTCCAAAAATAGGATCTGCCGTATTTGAGGAAAGCTACAGAACTGCTTGAAACTTAAATTTTTGCCCGAAATGTACAGTAAGCTTCTTTTTCTCATCTTTTTCATCTATCTTTTTATCTTAAAGTTTTTTTCTATTCGGTAAAAAGGGAAAAAGAGGTCATTGGCCTCGTTCTTCCCAGTTCTATTTTCATTTCTATTAAAGCATGTTTGTTCTTTTCCTTAGCTTTTAAATTATGTAAAAATGCATGAAACGTAGGATTTAGACTGTGTTGAAGATTCTACGTGAAATGCTTCATTTTCTTTCTTTTTCTACTTATATGAAAACACTTTTGCACACAAAGCACACTGTTTTCTCAAAATAGCAGCCTCTTTTGAACCTCCTAATGTCGAGCTCAGTCTTCCATAGTGACACGCGCCACTGCCAGAGCGTCCAAAAGTGGCGCATGTCGTGTCTAGGTGGCACGAGCCAGGTGAGGAGGTGGTGTGCCCCACCTTTGTTAAAACCAGTGACTTTCAGTAGCTTTTCTACATCTTTTTTATGTTTAACAGTATATTTTTCTATGTATAAAATGCACTGATATGTTGCCATCCCCTATTTGACATGCAATTAAGTGTAAGTATGCATAGAAAACCTTAATTTTAAGTTGAGTTTTGCTTTCTTGTTTTCTTTTATATGATATTTCTTCAACCCCCATTCTGTATATGTTGCTTTTGATAAATTTAAGATAAGAACAAAAGAAATGGTTAAGTAGAGGTTGAGCTTCAGATCGGGCGAGAGGGGTGTCTAACACCTTCCCCTTTCGTACCCTAGCTCCCGAACCCTTATCTCTGGTAACGATGGACTAGTTCCTTAAAAGTTTTGTTTTCTTAGTTTTTAATTAAAAACCAAGTGAGGAATCCAATTGTGCGGCCTTTAACATAGACGCATTCGGGGCTTTTTTTTGAAAACATAAAAACCCTACTTTTCCTTTTAAAATAATCATAAAACCGAGAGCGCATTTTTCTTTTAAAAAAGAATGAGGGCAATGATTTTTTTTCCGAGAGGGTTCCTCAAAGTGGTGACTCCACTGGGGATCTTTAAGAAAGTGAGTTAAACTCGAAAAATATTTCAAATATTATTGTCTTAAATTATCATTAGTATTACCATTGCATTGCATTATTTTCCATCTCATTTTTTCCATTTTTCATTGGTTACTTTTCCAAAATAAAAGAAGAAAAGAGAAAATAAAATAAGTCAAATACTTGCCTACCCTTCACCTCAGCGGTTTACTATCTCAGGGCTATGTGGGGTAAGCAGGCAAGCCTTCTGGCCGTAGGCCCCTTTCGATACGGCAAAAATTGTTATTGCGTACTATTTGACCTGGCCAGGTACTATTTTATCGGGAAGGTATATTCTTGACTTTATTCAGAAGGTACCTGATTACTGGACTACCCAGCCTTTTCTATTGCATCTAGTCCACTTATAACATTCCCTTTAGGATAATCACCCTTTAAGGTTATGTGATTTTATTTTATGAATATTTTTTATTGATTAGAGTAAGTGTTCTCTTTTGTTTGAGCTGGGTTTCACAACCTATGCATTTTTCTCTTTCCAGGGATCTTTTGAGGTTGTCCCGTATTTTAACGCCGTTAGGTCGTTGCCTAACCTCCAACTTTTCTCTCAAGCTGGGTTTTCCAACCCGGGCATGTTTTCTCTTTCGTGGGACCCTCCGAAGCTGTCCCGAGTTTTGACACCGTTAGGCTGCTGCCTACTTTTCTTTTCTCTTGAGTCGAGTTTCATTAACCCATGCCTCTTTCTCTTTCTCGGGACCCTCCGAGGTCATACCATGTTTTGACGCCATTAGGCTGGTTGCCTAACCTTTATCTTTTCTTTCGAGATGGGTTTCATCAATACATGCCTTTTTTTCTTTCCTGGGACCCTCCGAGGTCATCCTATGTTTTGACGCCGTTAGGCTATTGCCTAACCTCTATTTTTTCTCTCGAGCTAGGTTTCATAAACCCGTGTCTCTTTCTCTTTTCCAGGACCCTCCAAGGTCATCCTGTGTTTTGATGTCATTAGGCTGGTTACTTAACCTTTGTCTTTTCTTTCGAGTCGAGTTTGATGAACCTGTACCTCTTTCTCTTTCCCTGGACCCTCTGAGGTCGTCTCGTATTTTGACACCATTAGGCTATTGCCTAACCCCTATCTTTTCTCTTTGCAGTGGATTTCATCAACACATGCCTCTTTTTCTTTCTCGGGACCCTCCGAGGTTGTCCCATGTTTTGACACCGTTAGGCCGTTGCCTCAACCTTTGACTTTTTCTCTCGAGCTAGGTTTCACCAATCTGGGCCTCTTTCTCTTTCCCGGGATCCCCCGAGGTCATCCCATGTTTTGACACTATTAGGCTGCTACCTAACCTATCTTTTCTTTTGGGCTGGGTTTCATCACCTGACTCTTTCTCTTTCCCACGACCTTCTGAGGTCGTTCCGTGTTTTGACATCATTAGGCCAGTGCCAAACCTCTACCTTTTCTTTTGAGCCAGGTTTCATAAACCCATGCCTTTTTCTGTTTCTCGGGACCCTCCAAGGTCATCCCGTGTTTTGATGTCTTTAGGCTGCTGCCTAACCTCTGTCTTTTCTCTTTGGGTCGGGTTTCACAACCCTGTCTCTTTCTTTTTCCCAAGACCCTCCAACGTCGTCCCGTATTTTGACACCGTTAGGCCATTACCTAACCTTCGTCTTTTCTCTCGAGCCGGGTTTCACAACCCGTGCCTTTTTCTCTTTTTCCTAAAACCCTCTGAGGCCATTGCCTATCCTCTGTCTTTTCTCTTTGAGTTGGGTTTTATCAACCCGTGCCTCTTTCTCCTTTCCGGGACCCTCTAAGGTCCTCTCATGTTTTGAAGCCGTTAGGCCGTTGCCTAACCTCTGTCTTTTCTCTCGAGTTGGGTTTCCCAACTCGTGCCTCTTTCTCTTTCCTTGGCCTCCCGAGGTCATCCCATGTTTTGACGCCATTAGGCTGAGTGCCAAACCTTTGTCTTTCTTTTGAGCTGGGTTTTACCAACCTGTGCTACTTTCTTTTTCCAGGATCCTCCGAGGTTATCTCGAACATTGTAGTCATTGGGGTTTGAGCCCGACTTCTCCCTTTTTTGTCTAGGGTCGGGCCTCATCAACCAATGCCTTGGTCTTTTCCTAAGACCCTCTGATGTTGTCCTGAACCTTTGTAGTTGTTGGGCTATTAGCCCGACCTCTTGTTTTCTTGTTAGAGTCGGGTTTCCTCAACCCATGCCTCTTTTTTTTTCCCTTTTTCTGGGACCCTCCATTGGTCATCCTGAATCTCGTTGTCGTTGGGCCGGTGCCCAACTTGTTTCTTAGTTAGGTCTTGCACTCTTCCCCCTTGTGTCTTTCGCCCAGAATTGTTTGAGAAAATATTGAGTTTTGTCTATCATCGAGACACATCTCGATGCTTCCCGATAATAGTCCTCCCCTTGGCCGTTTGAGATCTACCATCTCATTGGATAAGTTGGGCTTCTCCCGCACCCTTTTCTATTTTCTTTCTTTCTGGATATTTAGGAATCCCGAAGCGTTGAGGCAGTTCCAACGCTCTTCTAAGTCGAGTTCTTTCCCCGTGATGTTCTCTTTTTTTTTAAGTCGGGTTTTATCACCTGCACTCTTTGTTTCTCTCGCTTGGGTTTTTTTGAAGAAATCCTGAGTTCCTTTATCGTCGAGCTGAGGCTAAACGTTTCTTTTTTTAGTTTAAGCCGGGTTTTATCACCCACACCCTTTGTTACATTGAATCTAACTAGCTTGAGGTTAATCCTCGAGGTATTTGGGTCGTTTAGGTAAAAAAATATAAAAAAATATGAAAAAATGATGAAGTGACATAATAAATGGGGTGCATTTAATTATGAACGTTGCTTTATTTTATGAGTCTTGGGACATATATGATGTGGGCAACGAGTCAAAGAAGCTTTCGAGTCTTTTGTCGTGACCTATGTTTCATTTTTTTTATTTTTTTATTAAATGCTTTTTTAAAAAGAAAAAACATTTGTTCTCATTTTTCTATGCCGAACGAAATAAGTGAACTTTGACATTCCCAACATTAAAAAGGAAGAGAGTTGAAGAGTGCACCTTTCTTTCCACGTTCATTAAAAAAGAAGAGAAGTGTGAAAATAATATGATAACATTTTTTCTTGAACGATGATAAGGCCTGATTCCCGTAAAGCATGTCTTGCAATCCAAACATTTGAGATTCTTACCAGCACTTTGCCAAACCTTTCTTTTCTCACAAAGAGACGTGTCCAATTCACAATGAAAAGAACTAGAATAATAATTCAAGTATTGAAGGGAATCTCTGAGAGATCAAAAGTCAACTCCATGAAACCTTTTTGAGAAACACCAATGGTTATTAGACATGCTAACGGGAACACGTTGAAGCCTCTCCCATAAAGATCAGTCTCGAATTTGAAATCATCCCATCAATTATCAGGGAAAGAAAGTTCACAATGCCATCAAATGTCGTCAGGTCGTTGGACGCATGATTTTTGAGTAAAAAAAAACTCCTTAGGCTGAAAACCCCAAAAGGACGGTCTATGCAAAAATTAGAGTTAAAAAAAAGACTCAATGAATCATGGCGTTATTTTCTCTCACAAGGCTCGTCACTTACAAACTTCATAAAGAATGGCGAAAACTAATTCAGTCAAAGCGAGCACGAGAGTCCGTTTCATCATATGTTTGGATAATGATAACTTAGTCATGTGACTCAAAGTAAAGAAAGACCATCATTTCTACACTCCATATGTTTTACAAATATCTCTTGCCAACCCTGTTGAGCTTATAAAGTCTTCTTTAAAAACCAGGTTAGCCAATTGTCCTCCACACTAGGGAAAATGAAAAGGAAAAAAGAATGGAGTTAGGAAAAATAAAAGAGAATTGAAATGAATAAGAAAAAGGGGAAAAAAAAAGAGGTAAAAGAAGACGACGAAAAGAAAAATAATGAGAAAATATGAAAAGGGGTAGACAGTAAGAAGAAGAAATGTTTTCAACGAAATAAGGTTACAACTAGGGACAAACGAGATATGAAAGATGAATGCTAACTTTTAAAAGCCCTAGCAATGCTTAGATGTTTTAACCTTTTTCCTTTCATTTCTTAAACCCTAACCACAGCCTTCATTATGATCGTAAAGAAATTCCTTTCAGATTGAGAAACATGGCTTAGTAATAAGAATCATAAACATAAGAAGAGAAGATTCAAAAATCCGCTACGATTGAAAGCTAGAGGCATGCGTTTGCATCAAGATAACGAGAACCAGTGCAGAACAAGCAATATGAATCATATGCAGTATTGTTTGAACCTTGAAATCACATGGAACAATGAGCGTGAAGCTGCCGAATTTTGTATGCCTTTTGACGGAAGCATAAAGAGGAATGATGGACATGAAACTACCAGTCCTTATATACCTTATGATGGAAGGATAAGGATTTGTGAAGCAATGTGGAGCCGCCGACTCCAAAATATGAGGACTTACATCAAGATACGGGCATTGATGAAAACAAAATACTAGGGACATGATATGTATATCAATCAGCAAATGAACTCTTTGTGTTCTCGTGACAATCAAAGGATCTAGGTGAGTCTTGATGGTTAAAATGGAGAAACAATGAGATTTTAAGGGAGAAATTTTCAACACCTGATCTTATTGTGATAGATCCCAACACGTTGAAAAAGGCAAAGATCGCTTGTTCAACCTCGTAACGGAACGCAACCCAAAGGAGTTTTTATGAGTTCACCTTTTTAAAGGCATATAACAAAAAGTTGAATCGAGTTTACTTTATGTTTTAAAAAATTATGTACATATAATAATAATAAAAGAAAATTGTGTTGTTTCAAAAAAGATGCGTGTCGTTTTTATCTTATTTATTACCCACATTATTACACTCATCGACTCATGAAAAGAACAATCCGTGTAAATAAATAAAGAACGACCCGTGTAAATAAATAAAAAATCTTTCGTGTAGAGAGAAAATAAAAAAGGAACCATCCATGTATATAAATAAGCAAGCATCCATACAAAAAAAAGATAAGAAAAGAAAAAAATCAATAAACCTAAGAAAGCGTGTAAACATGTACTTAGTTACTAAAAAATAAAAAATTCACCATCTTAGGTAGCAGAAAGCGCAACCTAACTTGGGCAAAAAAGAAAAGTTCAATAAGCCTAGAAAAGTGTGAAAACGCTTATCTAGTGACCAAAAAAATAGAAAAATTTCCTCTTAAGAAACGTTGAGACGTAACCTAAGTTGGACCAAATAAAAAGTTTAATAAGTTTAGAAAAGTGTGGAAATACTTGCCTAATAAATAAATTAAAAAAATTTCTTAGAAAAATGTGCAAACGTTTGTCTAATTGCAAACAAAAATATAAAGTCAAAAACCCCCTACAAAAAAATATGAAAACGCTTATCTAGGGACAATGCCACTAATTCCCTCTTAGAAAACGTACCCAAGTGTTAATTAACAATAATCCCTTAGAAAAACATGAAAACGTTAATCTAGGGACAAAAATATCATTAATTCTCTCTCGGGAAAATGTACAACACAATCTAAGTTGGTCGGGACGAACGGAGGTCTACCCGATTTGGGAAGCGTTGAACCCATATGGCCACGAGTGTAGGCGCGCGATACGTAACCTAAGTCAGGTAAGCCGAAGGGAAGCCCTTTCTCCTCGAAAAACGTTGATACACAACCCAAGTCCGAGTAAATAAAAAAACAAAAAATAAAATAATTTTTTAGAAAAACGTAAAAATATTTATCTATGGACAAAAAAGACATTAATCCCTCTCGAGAAAACGTACGACACAACCTATGTTAGTCGGGATGAACGGAGGTCTACCCAATTTTGGAAGCCCTTCCTCCCCGGGAAACATTGATACGCAACTCAAGTGTGAATTAATAAAAAAAATAAAAATTAAATAATTTCCTAGAAAAACATGAAAATATTTATCTAGGGACAAAAATTTTATGGTAGGTGGATAGCCAATCCATTCCGAGTATAAGATCGAACTCGCGCATGTGCAAAGGCATCGCATCCACCTCCA
>JAUTBS010450892.1:0-15179 GCA_032361285.1 Aequorea victoria | reverse complement strand
GGGGGTCTATTTATAGAAAATCGGATGGGGAGAAAACTTGGGGTCAAAGTTTCCTCCAAGGTGGCGTGCGCATGGTGGGAGTTGGCATGCGCCTGGTCTAAGGTCGGTTTGGGGTTGGCTTTATGCTCCTGAGGTGGTTTGGGTCATTGGGTAAAAATGACATGGCGTGCGCTAGCAATGGAGTGCTCTAGTCTTCGTGAGATATTTAGGGGATAGGTGGCGTGCGCATGGTGAGGTTGCGCGCGCCTAGTGGGTGTCTAGTGGTATTTTTGCTATTTTTTTGGGGTGTTTGGGTTTGCATTTGAAAGTACCTTCAGACTTTCAGATACGTGTAGAAGCTCATTTGGATGTGACTTATGCACTTTTCATCACTGGAAGGCTACGAAAACTGGCCGATGTTCGGTTTAATCAAAAATGGGATGTCTACAGTTGTGGGCCTACAAGTTCCTAGATTTATCACACCCAGCAAACACCTACTCAGATCCCCAGGTCATCCCGAGGGCATCTCGGTGGGATCGCAGCACGCTAGGAAGAAATGAGGACAGGGAGGACCTAAATACCTACCGTCTTTACCTAAATCACTTTTCCCCTTCACAGGTATGTTTTATTTCAATTTTACGCATGTTTGATTTTATTCTTGTGATTTCTCTTGTATGTAACCTGTGCTGAGTTTATTTTGTACGTGAACTAGCGAGTGTGGGAGGGCATGGAGGCTAGGACAGGTGAGGACCTGATGAGGAGCTGCCAGGCTCACTAGAGGAGGATATTGCTTGATGGGCCATTCTACCAGGATAGGTTATTGGGCGAGCAGGTAGCCCGCCAGACGCTGGGGCTGGACCACTTTTGGGTCCCCCAGCCGCCTCCACTTAGTATGAGGTTGACGCACACTATATCACTCGAGGACGTCGATGAGGCATTGTATAGCTTTGTGACTGGGATTTTCTTGCCGAGGGGGAGTATGTTACCTTTGCACGTGACCATTTGATGTGTCCGAAGGGCATCCAGCTGGGGGAGGTGCAGTTCGAACTGCCCTCGATGTCCCAGGTTCCTCCGATGGTGGGTGATCGTCCTCCTCCTGCTACTGCTGGTGGTGGTGCGACCACTCGAGCTGCCCATGCTGCTACTGGTGGTGCCACGACTTCTCGGGCCACTCCAGCTACTAGTGAGGCTTTTTCTTCCTTGCTTTCAGTACCTCGTGAGGTGCTTACCCTTCCTCATGGGTTTCCATATACCATTCCTATTCCCACTCCCGAGGTAGCAGAGTTGCGTCTTGGTGGGGATGAGCAGGTACTTCCTTTCTTTATTTGGCGTCTCTCCTTTCTTTTAACCAAATATATCAGTCCGTTTAACATGTTCTTTTCTTGGTTCTTTGTTTCCATTTCAGGTCCTCCAGGTCTCCCGAGCTTACATGAAGAGTCTTCTTAACACTTCCTCGGGCTTGGTGATCCTGGTGAGGAAGAAAACCCAGATGTTGGTAGAGGCACACGTGCATCCCATCCCACGACGTACTCAGCTTCGTCCTCGTCCGGTGAGTGTTCTTATTTTCATTTATTTACTCGTGGGCCCTCTTTTCTTTCTCTTTTTTTATTTATTTATGCACGTGTATATTATTATTATTTTTTTTACTTATTCTTTCTCCTCTTTCTCTCTCTTTTTTTTTGCAACCTCTTTCCGTCAGCCGTACCTCTGTTCATGGAACATCCTCGTCCTCTCACGTCGCCCCTCCAGCTGCAGCTTCCCTGGGGTCTGCCCTTCAGACTGGAGTTCGTCAGGAGCGTCAGGCTAATAGCGACTTAGACTTAGACCCGGGAAATGCCACTACTTTTGCATCCTCCCTCCCGGAGCCTTCGCATCGTACTCGTCGTCGATGTGACTAGGATATCCTTTTTTCATTCATTTGATGTACGCTCGAGATACAATTTTCTTTTTCTTGCATATACATTATTATTTTTGGGATAGGGCTTCGTGCCTAGTTGGATTATTTTATTTATCATTTCCCTTTTTTAGTTTCTTTTTTTTTTCTCTCTTGTCTATAGATATATTTTTTTATTTATATGCATGGATTAATTGCGCTTTATTTACATCGATTGTTATATACATGGGTTATGTATGTACAGGATTATGTATAGGGATTTACTGGCAGGTTGTTTACATATGTACAGATATACAGGGTATGCACAGGATTCTACATGGGATATATGCAGGGGTTTCTATGTACATGAATTATTTACAGGATTCTATTTACAGGGTTTTATTTATAGGGATCTATTTACAGGGATTATTTACATGGGATTATGTACAAGGTAGAGTTATTTACAAGATTCTATTTACAGGGAATTATGTATAGGGTTAATTTACAGGGGATTATGTACAAGAAAAGCTAATTACTAAGATAGCTATTTACAGGAAATTATGTACAAAAGGTATTATTTTTGTGTTGTACTTGCTCTTTTTTTGGGATTTTGTTATTTTATTATTTATTCTTTTTCTTCTTTTTTTTATGAGAATACAAAATTTAATGGATGCTAGGAGATAACAAGGCATAGACCTAAGCGGTTACACTAACGTCTGTAGACATCAGGTGCCAGTGGTGACAGGCATAGACATAAAGTAGGGGGAGAGAACAAAACTGCTTTTTTTGCACAATAGAGGTGGCGCGGTGCCATGTGGGATGACATGGCGCATGGCATGGGATGTGGCGCGCACTATACTGAGGTGGTAGGCACTAGGTCGAGGTGGCGCGCGCCATGTGTAAACTGATTTTAAGGCCAGGTTTTGATCGCCCAAATTTTCTATAAAAGGAGGTCCAACTTTCTTTTAAACAACCGTCCCTGATTCTGTAACATGACTTCTTCCACCTAAAACACTCTGTCTTGCTGGATCGATGAATTTACCCAGATCGAGCAAATCAATTTTGTAAATTTTTGTTTGAACGCTCTCTTCCATCTGAGATCCATGAGGATGGACTGGAATTTTCTAAAGGCATCCACTCAATTGTGAGATCCGATGGCTCATACTTTCAGGCTTGGTGATGAGGAGCTCTGTCCGACTATCGAAGAGTTCGAAGCTATTCTACATCTCTTCCCCCGAATGGAGGTTCTGATTCCTTCATTGTCAATGAGTCTAAGGAAACTCCTGTGGGATTTATGTGGTTTGAGCGGTAGTGAAGCTTCTTTCGTTCTGCATGGTGTGGTTCTCGACACATCCTACCTAGTGAGCCATTTTCGTCCTGCTGGCTCTCTTTTTGATTTTACTCTATAGTCTTATCATCGCTATGCCTTGTGCATCTATTTTATGGCCCAATTTTTTCATTCCCCGAGAGATGATGATGTCAACACTACCCTAGTACAAGTAGCCTCCCAGATAAAAGAGGGAAAGAACTTTATACCACTGGTCTTGGCTGAGACACTGATTGGTTTGGACGTTGTGCAATTCGGTGCCTCTTTTGCTTTTGCGGGCACTCTCCTACTTCTCCAAGTTTCTCTCAAAGCTCTCCATTTTACACTTTTCTCTTAATTTTTCCGCTCCGGCTCTCATTTTTCTCATATTTCTGAATTTTTCCACTCAACTCTCATGTTATATATGTCTCGATTTTTCCGCTCAAGTCTTTTATTTTTTGTATTTTTCTCTCAGATTTGGTTGATGGAGAAGGTGAATATTTTGAAGTATCCACTGGCGAGAGTCTATACCCCGAGTGTCTTTCTCCAAAGAGCAGGTTGCTGCCCTTACGTTATCCTGACTGAGTGGCATGATTTCTTTGAGGCATAGATGGGCAAAAACATCTACTCGCATTGTCCCTAGTGGACTATTCTTGTGGCGATAGCTTCGACTATGGAGCATCCCAGCGTCTTTCTTGTATGCTTGAGCTTGACCACTTTCTATTTTCCTTCTCGTATTCTGTGTAAGTTGGGTCATGCTCAGCTGAGCTATTTGGCAGTGACTCATATGTCCACTTCCCTTCATCATGCTCCATTTCTGGAGCGTTATTGACGGTTCTGGTCATCTCGAAGGATGATTGACTCGGAAGATCCTTAAGTAATGCCTTTCTGATGTAATCTTTTCAGCAGGGAAGGGATAAGGGTAGGAAGAAGATAACAATGTGAAAAAGGGAGGACTCGATCTAGTTGTTCATGCTGCACTTCCATTATTATGTTATCTTCTTTCTCTTTTGTTTTTGTTTTTAGAAAATGATTTAGGATTTGAACTTTTCCCTTTTCATGTATAACTTCGTTCATTAAAGCTAAGCAATGAAAATTTCTCCATTTTCTGATCTTTGATATTCTCATTTCATTGGCTTGATGTTCATTTTTGCCATATAAAGGAAATTAATCAAGGGATTTAAAAAGATATTCACATTGAAATCATAATCAGATAGAGGGTTTTGAAAGATGAAGCTTGGGTAAGTGTTTTTCCTTTTTTTTTTTTGTTTTTGTTTTTGGGTTTTGGGAGAGGGGTTTATTTATGTACAGGTTTGAGCCAAACTTCAGATTGAAATTACCTACGTATCCTAAAGAAAAGAAATCAGGCCACAACGTAGTTCCGATCTGGTTCCACTCTAGGCTTTAACACTCTCCTTTTTCGATGCCCTTCTTTTGCTAAAGTTGCCCTTTTGGGTTTTTAAACTTGCAGGCTGCTCTTAGTTTTGCCTGAGTTTGTTTAATTTTATCAGTTTTTTTTTAACCCAGTGAGCCTCTCTTATTTTCATATATTTTTTTAAGGGTAGTACTTTTTGAGTTAGTTCAAATTGGTTAGGGTATTGAAAGTATTTTTGTCCAGGTCCATAATAATAATGGCTCATCCCGTCATAATTGCTTTGATTATATATGGCCTAGCCCAATTTGGTTTGAATTTCCCTATTGGATCAAAGATAGGGGCTCGAATTTCTTTGAGTACGAGGTCCCCTTCATTGAGGTTCCTGGTCTTGACCTTCTTGTCAAATGCCCAAGATACCTTTTTTTGATAGCCTTGAACATGAAAGAGTACCCTCAGTCTTTTTTCGTCGAACAAAAGTAAGTCCTTAGAATGATCCCTATGTCATTTTTTTCTGGTATACTGCAATCTTCTATAACTCTGAGAGAAAGAACTTCTAGTTCTATAGGTAGGACATCTTTCATTCCGAATACTAGAGAGTAGGGCGTGACTCCTATCGAGGATCGGATTGACATCCTGTAGCCCCAAAGGGCGAATGGAAACTTTTCCAACCAATCCTTATTGGCTTCTATTGCCCTTTGTAGGATTCTCTTAATGTTTTTGTTAGCCACCTCGACTGCTCCATTTGTCTGTGACCTGTATGCTGATGACTTGTGCGAGATGATTCTGTATTCTTTCATCAAATCTAGTACTTCCCTTTAGAAGTGGGATCCATTATCGGATATAATTTCATGAGGAACACCATATCGACATATGAAATTCTTCTTGATAAACTTGACCACGTGAGAAGCTTTGAGGACTGAAAAGGAAGCAGCCTCGACCCATTTTATGAAATAGTCGACGGCTACCAAGATAAATTCGTGCCCATTCAAAGCTTTCGGCGTGACCTTTCCAATGATGTCTATTCCCCAGATTGGAAATGGCCAAGGGGAAGTCATGCTGTATAATTTCGATGGTGGCAGATGTACTAGATTTGCATGGATTTGGCACTTGCGGCATTTTTTGACGAACCTGACACAGTTCGTTTCCATTGTCATCAAAAAATAGCCTTGCCGTAAGATTTTCTTAGCAAACATCATCCCGTTCATGTGAGGGCCACATACTCCTTCATGTATTTCTCTTATGATATCTTGACCTTCTTCGTCTGTTACACAAAGTTTGTTCACCCTTAGATAGACCCTTTTGTACAGCTTTCTACCACAGATGACGAACTGAGCTTCTAATCTTCTAATGGCTCTCTTATCCTTCTTGTTGGCATTCTTTGGGAATCTTCCCTTCTCAATAAAATTTTGGATGTCGTGGAATTAGGGAAAACCATCTCCTTGTTCTTGTTCTAAGGCTGCAACTTCGTATGCTCTCATGCTCCTTTGTTTAATTACCAAAGGCCTCATTTTTGCCTTTACATGTATGTCAATCATAGAAGCAAGAGTGGCAAGGGCATCAGCAAATTTATTCTGAAACCGGGGTACATCAATGAAAATAACTTCCACAAAATTGGGAATGAGTCGATCGAGCTCTTGGTAGTATGGCATTAGTTTCTCCTCTTTGACCTTCCATTTTCCACTGCCTTGGGAAACAACCAAGGCAGAGTCACCGATCACTTCTAACTTTCTTGTGCCCAATTCCATGGCGACTTTCATCTCGGCGATACACGCTTCGTATTCGTCTTGATTGTTGGTAACCTTAAAGTTTAGCTTATAGGCCAACGAAACATGTGAGTCATCTGGAGTGACCAATAGTATCTCGATTCCATAACTATATTGGTTCGAGGCACCGTCAAAGTATAGCATCCATAGCTCGTTCTCAGCTGTTAGCACGTCTTCATTGGGAAACTGAAAATCTGATTCTTCTTGTCCCTCAACTGGCTTATCTGCTAAGAATTCCGCTACGGCTCATCCTTTTACCGATTTCTTGGTCTTGTAGTGCAGTTCGAAATTGGCCAATAATAATAAGCATCAGGCCAATTTCCTTGTCAGGGTATATTTTTTGAACAGGTACTTAAATGGGTCCATTCTGGAAATTAACACTACAGGGTATTGTAGCATATAGTGCCGTAATTTTTTTGACGACCACACCAAAGCCCAACAATTTTTCTCTTGTGGCATGTATCGAGCTTCACAATCTGTCATTTTCTTGCTCAAATAATACATGGCCCTTTCTTTTCCATTGTCCCCTTCTTGCGCTAGCATGCAGTCTATTGCAGACTCATTCACTGATAGGTGTAGGATCAAAGGTTTGCCTAGTTCTGGAGGGGAAAGTACAGGGGATTTTTGTAGGTACTCTTGGATTGACTTAAAGGCATCTTGGTAATACTAGTCCCACTGGAATTTGGTATTCTTTCCAAGTTGATGAGTATAAATTAACCAGCCATTCGGGACAGACCAGGAGGTCGGTCAGCTTGAAGATCACGGCCACTACACTGAGGACTGCTTCGACCTAAAGGAGCAGATTGAAGAATTGATCCAGCGTGGGAGACCGAACAGGTTCCTGATCGGTCGGCAGAACAGAAAAAATCCTAGAGGACAGCAGGACCGACCACAACCTCGCAAGGAAGAAGATAAAAACTAGGCTGGTGAAGTCAAGGTTATCACCGGAGGGATCGCGGGAGGAGGAGACACCAGCTCTTCTCGAAAGGCTCATTGCAGACGTCTCGGGAGAGAGGGTTCACATGACGTATGCTTAACAGATCGGCCAACCAAAGCAGCCAAGAATGAGGAGACCATCACATTCTCCGAAGATGATGCCCGAGGAGTGCAACAGCCGCATGACGACCCCCTGGTCTTCACCATTGTACTAGCCAACTACAAAGTCCGCAGGATCCTAGTGGATAATGGGAGCTTAGCTGACATTATGTTCGCCAATGCCTTTGACCAGCTTAACATTGGTCGAGAGAGGCTGCACCCTGTAAGGTCTCTCCTTGCAGGATTCACTGGAGAAAGGATTCAGCCCCTAGGATCGATCGAGCTACCTCTCACGATCGGTTCCAGCCCGAAACAAGCAACTCAGTTGGTGAATTTCTTAGTCGTTGATTGTCTATCGGCCTACATCATCCTAGGCCGACCAGTCCTCAACTGCCTGAAAGCTGTTACGTCCACCTACCATCTTATGCTAAAGTACCCGATAGAGCATGGAGTGGCCGAACTCCGTGCCGATCAGCTGACAGCCCGAGAGTGTTACAACACCTCCCTCCGTGAGCCCAAATTAAAAGAAGCTCTGATCCTCGATACAGCTGAGGTCAGATACGATGAGTTTGTGCGAAGGGGAGAACCGGTGGAGAACCTGCTCAAAGTCAGCCTAGACGATAGCCGACCAGACCGAGAAGTTCAAATAGGCTCAGCTCTCTCTTCCGACACACGGGCAGAATTGATCGACTTCCTAAGAAGGCATCAATCTATTTTTTCTTGGACACATCAAGATATGACCGGTATTAGTCCTGAGGTGATCACTCACCATTTATGTGTTAATCGGCTTCACAAGCCAGTCAAACAGAAGCAGCGAATCTTCGCCAAAGAATGAAATGAAGCTATTGCTGCTGAGGTCGACAAACTGCTGGAAGCTGGATTCATTCGGGAGGTACCTATTGCTACAAGGTTATGCCGTTCGGTCTAAAGAATGCAGGTGCAACTTATCAGAGGCTGGTCAACCTCATCTTCAAAAAACAGATCGGTAGGAACGTTAAGGTCTACGTGGATGACATGCTGACCAAAAGAGAGAAGCAACCGACCACCTTGCCGACCTGGAGGAGACGTTCCAGGCCTTGTACAACTTCAACATGAAGCTGAATCCGACCAAGTGTGCGTTCGGGGTCTCTGGGGTAAGTTCCTTGGTTTCATGGTCAGCAAATGGGGCATCGAGGAAAATCCCGAGAAGATTCAAGCCATCGTAGAGATGCAATCCTCGAGAACGATCAAAGAAGTGCAGAAGCTCACAGGCCGTTTGGCCGCTCTGAACATATTTATTTCCAAAGCAACCGATCGATGTATGGCCTTCTTCAACGTTCTAAAGAAAGCGTTTGAGTGGACTACAGCTTGCGAACAGGCCTTCGTCGATCTCAAATCCTACTTAACCTCCCCCCCATTGCTCTCCCGAGCAGTCCCAGGGGAAGAATTTCTACTCTACCTGGCAGTATCCGAGACTGCAGTGAGTTCAACCCTCATCAGAGAGGCAGAAGGAGCACAACGGCCGATTTAATACACAAGCAGGGCATTTCGTGGAGCCAAATCCAGGTATCCGCGAGTTGAGCAACTCGCGTTCGCTCTGGTCATTTCGGCCAGACGACTACGGCCATATTTCCAGTCCCACACCATAGTCGTACTAACTGATCAGCCCTTGCAGCAGGTTTTGCAAAGGCCAGAGACTTCTGGTTGCCTAGCATAGTGGTCGATGGAACTTGGGGAGTTCGACATCTAATTTTGGCCCCAACAGGCCATCAAAGGGCAGGCCGTGGCAGATTTCATTGCGAAATTCACAATCGAGATCCCTCCTGCTGAGAAGCCTTTAAGCCCGCTTACAGCAGACCGACCAGTTGAAAATCCTGAGCTCGAGGCCACCTTCGATGATCACCAGCTATGGATTGTTAATGTGGACGGGTCTACGAACCAATCGGCCAGCGGCGTTGGGCTCATCTAGTCTCCCCACAAAAGGATGAGCTATCCTACGCTATACGTTTTGGCTTCTGAGCGACCAACAATGAAGCTAAGTACGAGGCCGCGATGGCTGACCTCAGATTAGCGTTCGCACTCGGGGCAAGGCAAGTCAAACTGCTCAGTGATTCACAGTTGATAGTTGGACAAATTCAGGGAGAATATGAAGCCTGGGAGGATCGAATGAAGTGCTACAAGGCCATTATTGAAGAACTCGCCACCAAATTTGACAAGTTCGCAGTTGAGAGGATTCCCCGGGACCTTAACCAGCAAGCCAATGACCTTACTCTGTTGGCCTCAGCTCATGAGGGGCAGATGGGTAGGACCATACTGGTAGAGTGCCTGAACCAGCCAAGCATCACCTCGAAAGAGGAGGACCCACTGGAGGTAAATTGGATGCAAGTCTGCGTCGTTTGGGCTGAAGACATAATCAATTTTCTGCAAGATGGGCAACTGCCTCTCGACCGAGCCAAAGCAAAGAAGACAAGATACCGAGCAAGCAAATACATGGTCATCGACGGGGTACTCTACAAAAGTGGCTTCTCAACACCCTACCTAAGATGTGTCTCGAAGGAAGAATCTGAGTACGTGATGAGAGAAATACATGAAGGAATATGCGGCAACCACTCGGGTGCTCGGATTTTGTCAGGAAAGATCTTAAGAGCTCGTTATTACTGGCCCACTTTCCCGAAGGGCACCAAATATTTCATCAAAAAGTGTGACAAATGCTGGAGGTTTGCCACCATCCCCAGGCAGCCACCAGAAAAGCTCACTGTGATAACCACCCCATGGCCGTTCAGCTAATGGGGGATTGATATCGTCGGGCCATTCTCGACCGGTAGCGGCCAAGTCAAGTTCTTGATCGTAGCAGTAGATTACTTCACCAAGTGAGTGGAGGTTGAGCCGTTGGCAAAGATCACCGACCAGAAGATAATAGACTACGTCTGGAAGTCAATCATTTGTCGGTTTGGCATCCCAAGAGTCATTATCACCGATAACGGTAGGCAGTTTGACAACAACAGGTTCATGGAATTTTGCAGTTCATACGTTATCCAGAACAGGTATTCCTCCCCCGGTCATCCGCAAGCTAATGGGCAGGTGGAAGTTACCAATCGAATGATATTGAAGATAATTAAGACCAAGCTAGAGGTCTTTGGGCTGAGGAGGTTCCGAACGTACTCTGGGCTTATCGAACCATAGTCCGAACACCAACGAGGGAGACCCCCTTTATGCTCACCTACGGATGCGAAGCAATCATCCCCGTGGAGATTGGTCTGACCAATTACCGAGTGGCCCACTTCGACGAAAAATGGAACGATCAAATCCTCCGAGAGAACTTGGACCACCTAGATGAAGTCCGAGAGGTTTCAGCCCTAAGAATGGCTAGCTATTAGCAAATGATGAAGAAATACTACGACAATAATGTCAAAAAAAGGGAGTTCCGAGCAGGGGATCTGGTCCTTCAAAAAGTCTCTCTGGCAACCAAGGATCCTCGAGAAGGCAAGTTAGGCCCAAACTGGGAAGGCCCATACCAGATAGAAGAGAGAGTAAGAATTGGGGTATACCGACTCAAAGATTCGACTGGCAGAGCACTCCCGCACGCATGGAATGCTGAGCATCTCCGAAAGTATTACCAGTAAAGCAATGTATAAGTGCACTACAGGAATAAAAGAATCTTTTCATATGCTCCATACTTCTTCATTGTATACTCCAAAGGATCAACATATCAGGTCATCTCAGGACCTGATCGGCCCATCTATGGTTGGATCGACTTAAAGGCGTCCAACCAAGGCCCGAGTAATAGAAGCGACAGATCAGGTCATCTCAGGACCTTATCGGCCCATTTATGGTTGGATCGACTTAAAGGCGTCCAACCAAGGCCCGAGTAATAAAAGCAACAGATTATATCATCTCAGGACCTGATCGGCCCATCTGTGGTTGGATCGACTTAAAGGCGTCCAACCAAGTTTCGAGTAATAGAAGCAATAGATCAGGTCATCTCAGTACCTGATCGGCCCATCTATGGTTGGATCGACTTAAAGGCATCCAACTAAGGCCCGAGTAATAGAAGCAACAGATCAGGTCATCTCAGGGCCTGATTTGCCCATCTATGATTGGATCGACTTAAAGACGTCCAACCAATACCCGAGTCAAAGAAGAAACAGATCAGGACTTGGTCAGACCATACATGGTTCGGTCGACCTAAAGGTGTCCAACCAAGGCTGATTCAATTACTTTTGATGACCGACCGAGAGGTCCAACACTTGAGAAATTTTGATAACCAAGCTGGTCGACCATGTAAACTGACCGACCAAGAGGTCTAATACTTAGCAAAATTTGGAACAAAAAGCCATTCATTCGACTATAAAAAGAAGCATTCATTCAAAATTTTATAGAAAAATAAAATGTTATTTGCAAGATGTTCAAATAAAAGTTTGTTTTTCAGGAAGAAAAAATAAAGTCCAGGCAAAAGGAAGGGATTGGTCTTTCTCTTCAGAAGCTGGAGGTGGTATTCCCTTCTGGTGAGCTGGAGGGCCATCGGTCTTTTCTTCATCATCCCAGGCAAAGGACAAAAGGTAGACTTCCTTGTAGGAAGCAGCCACTCGGGTCTTCAACGCATTGAATCCACTGGCATAGTACTCAGTTTTCTCCACAGTGAATTCCTCTGAGGCTTTGAACTCTTCAACCGCCTTTATCTTCACCTATGCCACTGCCTGAGAGATCCTTTCATCAGTAGTTGTCACGGCAGCCTCTAATTGGGTAATCTTCTCAGCTGCCATGTTCTCGACCGATGCATTCTCCTGCTCCACTCGATTCTTCTGATCTTCTTGCTCCTGGACCCATGTTTAGAGCCACCCAATTTCAGTCCTTGCTTTTTCCATCTCCTCGGTCAGCTGGGCGTTGTTCTTCCCAAG
The DNA here is from genome assembly GCA_032361285.1 of Aequorea victoria. Lineage (NCBI taxonomy): Eukaryota > Metazoa > Cnidaria > Hydrozoa > Leptothecata > Aequoreidae > Aequorea > Aequorea victoria. Next base: position 2,971 of record JAUTBS010450892.1, on the reverse strand, counting down.
AGCCGTGGACTTTTGACCTCAATCTTCAATTGGGTCTCCCACTGAACGGCTCGGCCAGCTACCTGGAACATCCTGGCAGAGGTCTGCAAAGTCAGAAGGAAAAAGGGTCAGAATTGCTACATGCAAGAAAGAATAAAGAAGGAGAAAAGGGGAGATTATTCGAAGAATATCCAGAAAGGCCTCATTGGCTAGTAAAGGAGTCCCCGTACTTTTGAACGGCTCGCTCAGGTCACCAACGAAGGTGAACATCCTCTCCCGGGCTGCCTTAACGCTTGATAGCACCTCCTCGGGAGAGGAAGATGTGAAAGTTCCCAGGGAAAGGGCCTGAGAAATCTTGGCCGACGAGGTTGAAGGAGCAACTGTGGTGATCGGGGTAGGAGCAGTGGGAGTTGCAGGCGACTTAGCTGAAGGGGTCTGGAGGGTAGAAACCGGAAGAACGCCTTCTTGCTTGTCCAGTTCCACGATCGCCGACCTTTGGGCCTGAGTGGTCGGGGGAGGTAACTTTTTTATTTTCTTGGCAAAGGGGGTTCCCCCTTCCTCGACGTGGTGAGCCCTAACCTTCTCAACACCAAGCTTCAAGGGTCTCTTCGACATTCCTGTCAAGAAAAATAAAAGGCAGAAATCAAGCATCAGAGTCAAGGGGCGATATGAGGTAATACAGAAGTCAAAAATAGATTTGGTAAAGTTTCTTACTCGGGCGATCGGGGCTGAGCAGGTATACACTCATCTTGTGGGGCGTCACTAACTTGCCGAAGGAACGATCACCTGCGAACTCCCTTGCGGCCTTGACTTGTTCTTTCATCTCCGCACTTACAAGGGGCTTTGCAGCGATGTCCCCGGGCTGGGGATGCCCCCAATAAGGCAGGATCCGAGGGGTTTGGGGGCCTGCTTCCTCCCACGGCTGGAATTCCTAGCCCTGACCAGAAATTAAAAAGAACCTCTCTTTTCAGTGTTTGTTGGAAGAGGGGCATCCAATGACGAGAGCTCGGTCATCCGAGCGAGACTGGAAGAAGTACCAACCCGGTTGTTTCTCCTTGGGTTGGTAACAGTAGAGGAACTCCTCCACTGTCAGGTGGGATCGGCCCTCGTTGACCTCTTCCCACAAAATGATAGCGCCGAAGAGAATCCTCCAGGTGTTCGGCATAAGCTGCCTAGGGGACAGACCGAGAAAATCTAATAACTCTCGGATGAAAGGATGAAAAGGTAGGTGAAGACCGGCTGGAAAGGCATGCTCATACAAGCACACCTCTTCGAGCGAACGAGAACACGCTCGGTCGTCCACATCAGGAATCCTACAGGTTACAGTGGAAGGGATGAAAAAGAGTTCTCGAAGGCGCTCGATGTCTGAGGCCCGTGAAACCAAAGGGATGGACTCTGCTAAGAAACCCTGGTCGGCCTCCTCAAACCAACGAGCAATCGAGCTCGAACTCCCCCCCCCCAGCAGGAGAAGACTTCCCCCGGGCAAGGGCAATAGCAAGGTCAGGTACTGAAACGGTGGTGTCCGACCCAGAAAGGGAAGGGTTATGGTCAGAAGAAGCTACTTCCTGGGGGTACTCCATTGTACCCCGTCTGAGTAAAGGCAAAATAAACTTAGCAAGGCTATAATACCCCCTACAAGCAAGGTGGAAGGCAGGGATATCCAAGACCAAATGCTCAGGGGCTGGAACACGAAGATACTGTTTGTAAAACAATTCAAAACGATTGATAAAATACCAAGGGGAAGGAGGAGAGAAACGAGGATAGAGAAGGAGTTCTAACTCGGAACTTGAGGAAGCCAGAACTACAGAAACAGAGAGGGCCAAAAAGAATAAGAACAAGAGAAAGCAAAGAGAGCACGAAAGAACTTATTGGGACAAAGAAGAGGTGCGACGCTGAAGGAGAGGAGAAGCTTCAGAGCTCTTCGTCGGAAACAATGGAGGATGCCGGAGGAGGTAATCACTGGAGCACCGGAGAAGAAGAGAATACACTGAGTTGTATGAAAGACCAAAGGGGAGGTCTTCCCTGCTTATATATGGGAAAGAACCAACGACGCAGATTAAAAGTAGACTTCTTGATCCAACGGTCTTAACACCTAAAAATCTCGACCTTACGATGGAAGCAACCAACGAACTAGATCAGACCACGTGTCAACGCAAACGCGAGGAAGTGCCATTTTTTGACATTTAAAAAGGCGGCATTAAATGTGACATGACGTTTGGCACACCGAGCTGTCGCCTCGAGAAGTGCGCAAGTCTTTTCATGTTTAGTATAAACCGCCATTCCAGAATATTCCCTTCGCCGAACAGGTACTGCCGGGAATAGGGAGCCTCTGATGAGTATAAATTAATCAGCCGTTCGGGACCGACCAGGAGGCCGGTCAGCTTGAAGAATACTCGGCAATAATCGGATAGCTCGACAGATTAGACAGAACCCGATAAACTTTCAGATGGGTATGGAGTTGTGACCAGACAAAATCGATTGACCAATCAGCACAACCGAGCACACAAGGACGAGCACTGGGGTGCCCGCTTAGGGGCCGACCATTCTCGGCCATTAGGGGAACGGAATCGAGAAGGCTCTCGAGGACTGGTGCTGACTGAAAGGTACAAAAGACTGACCACACTGGTCTGGTGTAATATTTGGACAGTTAGACCGACAGGCATGACCGATCGAGCTCGGGAACACCGTATAAGGTCAACAGTTACTCCCGAGATCATCGCCGCTTATATAGCCTAGGATCTCTCCCACTAACCATATCAGTAGGACAGAATCACCACAAATCCCGAGATACTTGGTCGGCTAAGGCAAGGTTTTCATATGTGATCATTATCACATCCCTGGAATCGTGAAAGATCCCGAAACATCAGCGATTCCCAACAGCTTCCATAAACTGCACCATCACTATAAATAAAGACAAGGACCAAGGAAAAAGGTACGGCATTTTTTGAGACATACGATTCGCCTTGTATATTTCTTGATTTTTTCTAGCCCA